>CAUYQV010112040.1:0-46126 GCA_963574575.1 Galagoides demidoff
TTGAAAGCCATTTTATGTGTGAAATATAATTTAACAAATTCTTGTGAAAAATTTCATGACTTTTTAAACAATGACAGCAATCTACTAAAAAAAATTCACTCAAATGAGAAATATGCCAAAGAATAAAATAATACTATACATTTTTTGTAATGTATATTTGTAAATTGTACTTATGTTGAAATTCAAAAATATATATTACAATACTATTTTTGCATTCTATGAAAATTTTTGTTGCTCCATATAGACCAAATTTTTAATTAAGAACCCCCCCCTCGGCCCGTCAATGGTGTCCCACTTTACCAACGTTAAAATCTGATCACCTTACCCTAAAGTAACAAAGGCAACCACCCTGTAAGTATAGAGAGCTGAGTCCTGGCTTTGACTTTTAGCTCTACCATTTATTTATTTAAAAAAATTTTTTTTGTAGACATGGGTTCTTGCTATTGCCTGGGCTGGTCTCAAACTCTTGGGCTCAAGTGATTCTCTGGCCTCTGCCTCCCAGAATGCTGGTATTACAAGCATGAGTCACCATACCATCCTCTACCATGCATTACTAAGCAGACAAGGCTGTGAGTTTCAGTTTATGCAGCTGAGAAATGGAGATACTAATAGCAGCTCTGCCGCCTCCCAGAGTTTTTGAGGTTCATTTAAGTAATGTATGTGAGAACTCTCTAAGAATTTAAATTTCTGTCTCACTGTAATATACTGCCATAGGATATGTGTAGTGTATTTTTGTTTTTCTAAATACACATGAAAAATAATGACAATCTTTGTCATGCACTCATCTAGTACTTCCAGATTGGCAAAAGAGATTAAGGAAATATTTTTTTGAACTTAAAATTCTATCTTATTTTTTATTTTTTATGTTCTTTTGATACCGGACTTTCGGGTTCTTGGTCTTGGTGATTGGAAGAATGAATCCACGGACCACAGATCAGTGGTAAGAAAGGATTTATTCACAGAAACAAAGAATACAAAATGGCCAAAGCTCCTGGCAGAGCAGACCCAAGTCGGAGCACAAGCTCTCTTGTTCCCTCTCTGTCTGTTTCTGTCTCTCTCTGGGCTCTCTGCTCAGGGGTATTTACAGTGGCAGGGAGTTATTTTGTGGAACTCAATGGTTACATTTAGGGGTGGGTTTTCTAAATTTACAGTCAGCCTTCCATTTAGCAGGGGGCTAGAACTCAGTTGTTACAGTTAGGGTGTGGGTCCTCTAAAGTGACATTCAGCCTTCCATTGGGAGCGTGTGTGGGGAACTCTCAGGCCTTGGAAACGTATGTGAAATTGACCAGACCTAGACAAGGTGGGGTTTCTCCTTCAGCCAGAAGTGCGTGGGGAAGGAGACACCAAGGTGCCAGTGTCTTCCCGCAGTTGTCTGGTACCTCCGGCTCCTGGAGCCTCCGAGAGCCCCCCTGCCTACCCTCCAGCCTGCTGGTTCCACTGCTGGCTGCCGCTTCACCAACACTGCCAGGGCTAAGGTGGCAGGTCCTGGTGCCAACTGTCCTGTATCACTTTGTTTCAGGATAGGTGAAGAAGGACGGTACTTTGACCTATTTCTTTTCTCTTTGCCGTCACAAACAAAACAGAATGACTATAAAATTTGGGAAGAGGGAAAATCATTTTTCATCATCTAACCCTGAGGAGATCTGTTTACTTGAGAAGACAGATTATGTCACACATATGTGTGAATTCATTAAACTATTACTCCCTCCCATTTGTATTGGTTATACATGTGCTAAAATATGCAAAAGTACTTTGTAACTGTAAAATAGAAAGAAATGAATTATTTTCAGAACACAAACCAGAGAATGAAAGCCCCCCAAGCTGGTGAGGAATTCCACCCATTCCAATTTAAATCCTCTGGGAGAGGTATTCCCACTCCGTGAGAATTTGTTAAAGGGCTGAGGGCCTTTAATCTGTGACAAAACATGAGGGACCCAACTGCTTATGTGGGGAAAGGCAGATTTCTTCAGTTGTTCATGGACTGAGCTCATCTTTGTTGGGCATCAGTCCAGGTTGTGGATGTTTTCAACAGCAGGTGGTTTCTTCTGAATTCCTCATTATTTCGGACATATAACGTGGGGGAAGGGGAGAGCCAACTCCAGGAGAACTTAAAACATGAATATAAAAGGCATTAAAAATGTATTTTAAAAAACTTCCTTACAGAGGAAATATGGGGTTCCTTCTTTCGTAGCCAGAGAGGAAGATGAGTTCAACAGAAGGTGAAAACAAAGTAGCCATTCCAGTCTTGTTTAGACAAAAACCTTTATTATCTAACATTTCTATAGCTCTTTGTATTTTCCCAAGACCTTTACTAATGTATTGTTTTCCTCCATGTAACAGGCTTCTGATCAAAGCAGGTTAGTATTCATCTTTCCATTTTCTAGATGAGAGAAAAGAGTTCCAGAGAAGTGAAATCACCTTCACAGGTCCCAGGGTAAGTTAAAGGTAGAATGAGGTTTTGAGCCTTTGACACACAGTTCTTGGTGTAATTACTCTGCCAACATGTTATTTCCTGTCTTGACTAAACTTCTACAAATTGGTTAAAAGAAGTCTTAATCTAAGAAGGCAAGTCTAGAATTCTAAATAAAGGATACTCAGTGGGGGAGGCTCAAGGTTTTATTAAAACAGATTTCTTTGAGCTACTGGGCTTAGAGGGCTGTAGCGAACAGCTTATGTGGTTCATAGACTTACTTCAGAGGGGGAGTGTTCCTTCAGGTCCCAGGGGGATTATGGTTGTATCTTTTTATAGAAGAAATGTGAAAGTGACACTTACAGGATTGGCAGCTAAGGAAGTGGCTCAGCTCAGCTATTGACACTTGTGACCAGTTCTCAAGTACCTCATCAACTCCTGGTGTGTTTGAATTCTTTTTTTTTCCCAGAGGAGAACCTAGTGAGTCTCCGATTTCTAAAATTCTAATTGAGGTTATACATATCTTTGCATTGTGAATCTATTTCAAATTTGATGTAAGACTGCTGACTAGTACATTACCAAATACCCAGTGGGCCCCTCAATAAATATTTATTAATGTTAATGATGAGAATGATCCTTTTTAATATTTATGGTTGAAATATGTACTCTACCAATACTGCAATAGGGAAAACTTTCAGAATAATCGTATTTCACATTTATATCCAGTGATTTATTTCTTAGAATCTCTAATTTTGTTAGAGGCATGATTATGGTGTATGTCCTTTTTCAATTTTAAGGGTATTGGAAAATCTTAATCCTACTTAATAGATGAGTATAAAAAGGAAAAGCAAGTGACTTACAAGAAATCTCACAGTGGATTAAAGTAAAATAATATATGAAAGTTTAGGTCTACGGTTCAAAATTTCACTGAAACTAGTTTAGCACCGGGAACTAAAACAATGGCCAAGAAGTTAAAATGGGGCATTGATAGTTTGCATATATAGAACTATCCTCTTGACTAAAATTAATTTTGAAAAATGAATTTTTCTTTTATTTCTACATGGGAGGTCTGGTAGTTAGAAGCTATTTTTTCTTTACCATTAAAGTTAACCTGTGATTATTTATTCCTAATGACTTAAATGGTGATATCACCTGTTTATATTACTGCTATCTCCAAATCAGCCTAATAAATATAGAGATTGATTGCATACCCTGTTTTTTAATATACAGATTCATAATTTTTAAGACCACAGCAGTCAAAATTATAATAGTTGTTCATACTCATCTTAATTAAAGTAGAAAATGGCCTTAGTAGTTATTTTAGAAATAAATTTAGTAGATATTTTAGGGGTATATCACCTAGTTATTTTTATAACTTCATACATGAATAAAGTGGGTAACTAATTAATATATTTAAAAACAATATGAAGAAATACATTTTGTAGCTTTTTCCACGTTAAAATTATGTCATATAAAATATCTTTAAACATTGTTTCTTTATTATTTATTTTAAACAGTATTTCTCAAAATGTGATCTATAATTCACATGTGTCAGAGTCACAGGAGGTATTTATTAAAATTCAGAGGCTAGAGTTTCATCCCAAATCTTCTAAACAAGACTCTTAACACCAGGCCCCAGAAGTCTGTATTTTATTTTATTTTTTATAGTTCTTTTGGCCAGGGCTGGGTTTGAATGGGGCTGGTGCTTTATGGGGCTGGTGCCTTATTCCTTTGAGCCACAGGCGCCGCCCCAGAAGTCTATATTTTAAGCATCCCTTTTAGGTGACTCGTGCAAACTTCAAGTGGTTCAGCATTGCTTCAGTATGAGAGGATGGGCAAGGGAGACAGGTCCAACAGATAATCACGGACACAAAGGCATGATATGCTGGGGTGTTCAAATCTTATCCTGGCAGTAATGAAGATTTAAGATGGGCAGTAACATAAATTAATTGCATTCATTTGAGTTACATTTATTTTAAAACTTTTTTTCATAGATAGGGTCTCACTCTGCTGCCCAGGCAGGAGTACTATGGTTATTCATAGGTGTGATCATAGCATACCATGGCCTCAAGCACCTGGGCTGAAGCAATCCCCCCTCAGCTTCTTGAGTTACTTGTACAGGTACCCAGATTTTGAGTTACTTGTTATGTATTTGTAGAGTTAATTCCACTGTCGGGAAAGGTAGATGAAAGGGAACTGCACAAAAAATTATATACTTAGGTGAGATTATTTTGAATAGTATAATTTATTTTTTATTATCCTGGCATTAACAGTTCTAATTTTCCTTGTGTGAATTACAAGCCATATAAACAGCCATTATTTTTCAATTATAACTCATATAAAAATCAAAGCATGGAATAAGAAACTCAGAAACACACTGGCAATACCGTTAAAGTATATTCACAATTATAAAACCACGGGTAACTGTAAAAGCTGTTATGCTAAGGAGATGGAATATATTCCCGATGCCACTGGTTTAAGAATAGTTTATTTTTAGAGTCCATTTGGGTAGCAATGTACATGGCTTGAGTTCATTTGCAATTCTTATTTATCTCCCTTCTATATAAAGAAAAATTGTAGAAGATAGCCTGCCAAAATAACCCCAAACGTGGCTCACCCAGTAAGGGGTGGTTTCTCACTCACGTGACAGGGGATGGTTTTTCACTCATGTGCAGGGATATCGCCTTTTTTCTGTGAATCTGTCATCTTCTAAAGCCTTGAAATTTAGCCTATATCCAGCCTTCAGGCAAGGTGGAGAGTGTGGAGCAGTTCCACATGCTCTTACCCACCTCACCGGGGGTGACATACATCACCCCTCCCCCACATTCCACTGGTGAGAACCAGTGACACGATCGCACGGAGCTGCAAGGCATCTGGGAGCTGTGTAACTTCATCAGGAAAAGACAGAGCCTGTGTCTGTCACAATAGATTATTCTTTATGATCATGCATAACAAAGATATGTAGGAGCTGCTCAAATAAATGAGCCAACATATTATAGAGCTATTTCCCAACTTAAGTATGTCCTTCATAGTCAGCAGTCACTGAGGACAGCTGCCTTTGCTAAGTGGCCCAGGGCAATCTTTAGCAAACTGTTTTGAGCACACTGTAATACGAAATGTATTTTACATGGTGACTGAATACCAGTACATGCATATAAAAGCAAAAATTTCATACGTGTTGTTAAGTGCTGCATTCTGGTATTTGCTGTTTTCTATATTCTGCTCTATGCTGCAGTCTTCCCTGCCTCAACAATGCTCTCATCTGTAGCTTGGGAGGCTTGTTCCATCTCTAGCAGAGCCTCTGCTCCTGAGGTGAGATGCCCAGAGAAGTCTCAGCCTAGATCTCCTGACATGTAGATGATTCTCACTGCTGTCCCGGAGGCTCCCAGAGACTTGCCTGATCACCTCTGTGCACTTTGCTACTCTCTACAGTCAGCAGTGTCAGAATTCACAAATAAAAATACAGATGTTCTGGCTTGGTGCCTGTGGCTCAAGTGGCTAAGGCACCACCACTTAGACCTAAGGTGGCAGGTTCAAATCCAGCCCGGGCCTGCCAAACAACAATGACGGCTGCAACCAAAAAATAGCTGGGTGTTGTGGTGGGCGCTTGTGGTCCCAGCTACTTGGGAGGCTGAGGCAGGAGACTCGCTTGAGCCCAGGAGTTGGAGGTTGCTATGAGCTGTGATGCCATGGCACTCTATGCAGGGGGACAATTTGAGGCTCTGTCTCAAAAAAAAAAAATTACAGATGTCCAGTTAAATCTGAATTTAAGACAAACAGTGAGTATTTTGGGAGGTATAATTATGTCTCATGTAATATTTGGGACATACTTATACTGAAAAATTATTTGTTGAAATTCAACTTTAGCCGGATCTCCTGTATTTTACCTAGTAATCCTACCTACCTACTAATCCTCTCTGAATGATGCAGTGCAGAGGGGAGATTCTTTTCAGCTGCTGTTTATTTCTCTTGATAAAAAGAAAATCAGATAGGTTTTAGATATTGGCTTCAGGGACAGGAGGGGAAAGGCTGTATAGGTTTGGGTGCTATTTTATAGTGAGGAAGGCAGAGGAGAGAAATTGTATTCAAGTCAGTAGGAGGAAATAGGTAGCTGGGGGGTGAGGAGGATGCAGTGGTTCCAGCCAGACGGAGAAAGAGAGAGAGAGAAGGACTGGCAGGCAAGTGGTGACGCATAAGGAGTATCCTGTATTCTTATAGTGGCAGGAGGTCTTGGCCCACCAGTGCCTCCTACACCTTTATTCATCCCTTTAGAAATCTCAGTCCTCTTCCTCAACTTCCCATATCATCATCTGAGCTCTGATGGAAACTCTATCTTAGATGATAAACCATCACTGGGAACTTGGAGTGCAGGGAAGGACGGGGAATCTCTAATGTAGTAAGAAGGTACTTGGTGGTAGAGGCTGAGTCTTTGCATCCTTAGTAGAAATTGTGAGTGACTTTTCCACAGGGATGTGCTCTTAGGTGGTGTTATGTTCTATGGAAAAGATATTGCAAGAAATCCTCTGGGAACTTCCTAGATGCACATTCCTGGGCCTCATGCAAAGATTTGGATTTTGCAGGTCTGGGTGGGAGGAAGCCTTATATTTCACACTTATTTTTCACAGGCTCCAAGAACAACAGTTTGAAAAATATTGTAACAAAGTATAGTATGGTGTAGTATAGTACATTATCATCTTGTTTAATAATATATAAGCTTATATCATAATAATTAAATTAAATACTATAGGCATACTATAAGTTTAATTAGCATTTTTAAGTTTGCAGGGGAGTGGCTTATTTTTATTTTTTTTTTATTTCAGATTAATTTGGAGGCACAATTAGTTTATAGTGTTTGCATTTGTTAGGTAAAGTCCCTGTTGTAGTTGCATTCTGCACCCAGGAAGGGTCCCATAAAACCTTACATTGTGCCCATTAGGTGTGAGCACACCAGTCCTCTGCCCTCCTTCCCTCTCTCTCGTCCCCCCTCCCTCCTACTTGAATTGAGTTTTTCTCTTGTGTGGGTGTGTAGTGTATTTATATATTATTTTTAAGTGAATGCTTTCAAAGTTTCAAGCTGTATACTTACTTACCAATGGACTTTTGGACCAGAATCCCTTCCCAAATTGGAGACACAGCTAATACAAGTGCCATCTAGTGGCCAATATAATTTTTGCTGGAAAAAAATCATTAAAATGCTAGAGAATTTGATTTTTTATCTTATTGTCTTGGGACACAAGCTCTAGGACATAAATCTTACACGTTTTTGTTAATTCTTCCAGGATTTGTCCAAGCTCTGTTGGAAGTTACTGCAGTCCAGATAGTCCTGATTTCCCGATCTCTGCAGTGGGAAGCAGGGAGAGAAGTTGTTGGGCCTCACAGATGAAAGTAGTCCCTTAGGTCACTTATCAAGAGGTTATGGACCACGTAACATTCATTCATTATTCATTCATCCATTTCAACGTGGAGTCAGTAGTTATTTATTTAGTTGCCAACTAGGCTTAAGACACTGTGCTAGAAAATGAAAGATTCATCAGACTGCAATTTCTATCCTTTGAAGGGCTTATTGTTTAATAGGGAACGTTTGTATCCATGCTGCTCATGGAACTGGTTTTCTGAGATTTACAATGGTGACTCAGTAAGGAAACTCCCAATACTGCTCTACAAACAGTCTTGGGGGAGATAAAAGCTGTGCTCTCAAGACAGGGAGTAATGGAAGATGGTGGCTGAATTGCATGGTTCACCTGCAAGGGCTCCAGGAGGGCAGGAAGCTGCTCTCTTGGCTCAGCACTCTCTGCCCTCCCCCTGAAGCTCTGCATATTCTGGAATCCATAGACAACAGTTAGTGTAGAAGTCACAACAAATTAGCTGTTTTTCACATCTGTGGTTATCCAGTGCAATACAGCAGCTTTATAAAAAAAAAACTGGCACTGTTACTATAATTAGCATTTAAGTTAACTAATTTGTCTTATGTCTTTTATATAGATTTTAGCTAGCTTACAGCTTTAAGCTAGCTAAATGAAAAAAAATTCTAGTGGCTGTTTCTTGGTTAATTTTGATGATGAAAAGCAAAAGGACACTAAAAGTTGAAGAACAAAGAAAAGCTTGTATTTGAATTGAGCTATGGTGAATTAATAGTCATCCCCCAAGTCCCTTCCTTTATAGCAGCTTTAAATTTTGTAGTGTTTTACAACTCCATCCCTGCTCCCCATTTTTCTCCTTTGAGGTCATGAGTGATTAATTTTATTGACTTAATATCAAACTGATATTTTTACTGTAAATCCTTTCGAACATTCCAAGCCAGATTTCACTTTAATGGTTTGAACTGGAGGAGTTTTTTCAGTGCTTCCCTGGGTGGTTCTGAGTCCTGTGATGGAATAGGGAACTTAAAATATGATTTATAAAGTAAGTAATATATGTGCCATTCATATTATCTACTAAAGTTTGCAAGGGGAAAATTGACCTTGGTTTTTTTTTTTTCAAAAAAATTCTCCAAACCACTTCTCAATTAAAAATCTCTAACCTCGGCTTCCAGAATATAGTGTATTGATAATGGATCTCTACAAGGTAGTGCTATCGAGAGTCACCCAGTTGGCTGGAGTTGCAGGTATTTTTGCTAGGGATGTGCTTGTAGGGGTCAGGGTAAGTACCAATCACAAAACGCTACGAAACAGGATAAATTACTGTCTCCAAATGTAAGAAAACTAAGACCCATGAGAGGGCATTGATCAATGAGGAAGTGATGTGGAGATTTTCACCCAGAGACCCCTGTGGGCTTTGGGCGTATGTGTACTACAGGATGTGTATTGAATAAATGGTCTCGGTTGCCTACACCTCCATTGTCCACACGCCAACTAAAAGCACAGATACCAAAGTGCTTGACAGATGGCCCCTGCTTAACCCTTATCACAATGATATTGGGAGTGGCTTGTTGGAAGAGTTCCCTCCTAGATTGCCCCAAATCTTATCACCATCACCTAAACTGTCAATAAACATCTGTACAGCTATTTTACTAGTCTTCTACTGCCCTACATTTGCAGAGTGGGCACTCCTGTGGGCATATATTGCTTGTACTTGTGTCTTTTTCATTTGTCAGTCTTCAGATGCCATAGAAGGGAAACAAGCAAGAAGAACCAGTAGTTCTCTCCTTTGGGAGAACTATTTGATCATGGTTGTGATTCACTGTCAACAGACTTTGTGGTTCTTGGAACTTGTATTACAGTGCAACTGGGGACAAATCCTCATTGGATATATTTTTTTTTTTTTTGGTGTTTTGCTGGGACATTCGTGTTCTATTGTGCATACTGGCAAACATATTTCTGGAACACTGTGATTTGGAAAAATTATGTGACTGAAGTATAGAGCTTCATAATAATCGCTGCTAGCGATTGGAGGGCCACCTTTTTGGTAGTGTAGGATTCCAGTGCCGAATATTCAAATGAAAAATTTTCCTGCACCTTGTACTGTGCCATACAAAGGGGCCTTATTTTCCTGTATAAGTTACTTCCACGTAATCTTTACAGGTAGTAGTAGCAAAAATGCATCAACACTAGCAGAAACAAGTATCCTTTCTCTTTCTCTCCATATTGGATCAATGATTACATTAGCCAATTGCTCTTCAAGAAATCAGCAGTTTAGCTTTTTGAAAACCATCCCTGTATTTACATACTGACATTTCATTTTGTGTTTGCTAAAAATTACTAATAAGCTTGTGGTTCCACACATGATGGAAAGTGCAATGCACTTGCACGACACAGCACTCATTGGTCCAGCACTTTTGTTTCTGGACCAGTACTTTAACAGCTGTGTTGATGAATAGACGGCACCTTGGACCTGCCCAGGTCGTCTTCTTTAATTTGATCCTCTATTATATCAGTCTTTGTAATCAGATTGCATCTCACCTGCACATACATGTCTTTAGCGTCACGGTCTCTATGCTCATTCTAATCATCATTAATGATGTAATCGATGTTAGACAGGGTGTCCATAAAATTGATGTGCAGTTTACACATATACAGCTACTTTATGGACACATCAACTTTATGGATACCCTGTATAGCAAACTAATATTTTCTGTAAGAAGGACTGAACACATTGAAAATGGGGGTGGATAAAAACAAACATAATTTATAATAATGTTGTATAACTTTTATTCTTTTTTTAAAGATAGAATATCACACTGTTGACCTGGGTAGAGTGTCATGGAGTCATAGCTTACAACAACCTCAAACTCTTGGGCTCAAGTGATCCTCTTGCCTCATCTTCCTAAGTAGCTGGGACGACAGGTGCCCACCACAACACTTGGCTAGATTTTCTGTTTTTAGTAAAGACAGGGTCTTGCTCTTGCTCAGGCTGGTCTTGAGCTTCTGAGTTCAGGCAATTCACCTACCTTGGCCTCCCAAGTGGTAGGATTACAGGAAAAGATGGCATGTGTTTGTAATTATTCTGGATTCAGAATAATATTGTCATGGGGATCAGATCCCCAGTGGTGAAGATTTCTAATGTAGACTATTTGGAGGCCAAAAGATGGTTGCTTTATAATTTTAATAAATCATCTTTTAGTAGCATCCTCGTTCACTGTCTTCTCAAGCTTCTTTACTAAGGAGCTCAGCTGACACAGATATATTCCACTAGCTTGTGAGTGGAACTAGTGATAAAGAACTTGAAGTTGGATTGAAAGCTTTCCTCAATCTTTACGTTGTGTGGAAGTTTTTTTGTATTGCTCAGGAAATGGTATCTCTCTTGGGTTTGAGAAATCCTGTTAATGTGTAGAATAATGTGATAAGTTGTTGATCTATTTTATTTTTTAAAATAAATATATGATCTGAAAGGCATCTTTTTTCTTCAATTTTATTCAGTGGGAAGATAAACTAAGTTTTAATGTTAGTCTTAAAAATTTAAGCAAAATTTATTTCTGTTGTTTAAAAAATAAGGAAATTCACAATTATACTCAGCTCCTTGTCATTGTGATGGATATGTTACTTGGTTCAATGTAAACATTTCACCTTGTATATCAAAGCAGTACCCTGAACCCCATAAATGCATCAGTGTACAAAGTTATGATTTAATAAAAAATAATTAATTATAAAAACATAAGGAAAATCAATCTATAAGAAAGAGAAATGCTATCTTTAAAAATAAATTTAAGAAAATACTTTGTGACTTAGGATATAATACATTTTATTTATATCTCTATAGTGGTAAAATGTCATATATAATTGCTTAGAGATGCCTTAACTTTTTAAATTTATTTTTATTATTTCTTTATTTTTTATTAAATCATATTTGTGCACATTAATTCTATCATGGGATACAGTGTGTTGTTTCCATATAAAATTTGAAATACTTTCATCCAATTGGCCAACATAGCCATCATGTCATTCTCATAATTGTTGTGTTAAGACATTTATATTCGACATTTAGAAAGATTCACATGTACCCTTATAGGATAAATCAAAGGCGTGATCGCCGCAATCACCCTCCCTTCACCCTTTCCTGTGATAGTTAACAATTAGTTTCATAATAGGGTTGAGTACATTGGATACTTTTTCTTCCATTCTTGAGATACTTTGCTAAGAAGAACATTTTCCAACTCCATCCATGTAAACATGAAGGATGTAAAGTCTCCTTTGAACAGGGGGCCAGTTCACTCAGACCCTTGGAGGGCCAGACTGCAGGCCCCGGGACTTGGCTGCTAAGCAGGACAGGCAGCAGCGGCAAAAACACCCAGCAGGCTGGATAAATGTCCTAGGGGGGCCACATGTGGCCGGAGGGCCATAGTTGAGGACGCCTGATGTAAAGTCTCCATCCTTTTATGGCTGAATAGCATTCCATGGTGTACACATACCACAGTTTGTTAATCCATTCCTGAGTTGATGGGCATTTAGATTATTTCTACATCTTGGTCTAGTGCAAATGTCCTTATGATAAAATGATTTTGCTTTTCTTCTTTGTAGCTGCCTAGTAATGGGATTGCAGGATCAAATGGAGGGTCTAATTTGAGTTTGAGTGTTCTCCATACTTGCTTCTGAAGAGGCTGTATCAGTTTGCAGTCCCATGAATAGTATAAAAGTGGTCCCTCTCTCCACATCCGTGCCGGCACCTGCAGCTTTGAGACTTTGTGATGTGGGCCCTACTCACTGGGGTCAGACGATAGCTCAGGTGGTTTTGGTTTGCATTCCTCTGATACTGAGGGACAATGAGCCTTTTTTTGGTGGTTGTTTGCCATTTGTTTTCCTCTAAGAAGTTTCTGCTTATGTCTCTTGACCAGTGATAGATAAGATTGGTAGCTCTATTTTTGTTGTTTAATTTGAAATCTCTATAGATTTCTACTTATCAACCCTTCCAAATGTATAACATGTAAATATATTTTCCTATTCTGAAGGTTGTCTATTTGGTTTAATTGTTGTGTCCTTAACCGTGCAGACGCTTTTCAGTTTATTTAAGCCCCATTTGTTTATTTTTGTTATTTTTGCAATGGCCTCGGAAGTATTCTTCAGACAATCTTTTCCTAGGCTGACATCCTTAAGAGTTTTCTCACACTTTGTTTTAGGAATTTTATTATTTCATGTCTTAGATTTAAATCTTTTATCCCTCTTGAGGATAGTCTTTTCAACACACCAAATTGCTTTCTTTTCTGACCATCATTTTAATTCTATTTTTTATAATTATATCTTTATATAATTAGTACTATGCATGTATACAGTTGATTATATATTTTGCCATTGGGGGGACTTCATAGTATGAAAAGTACCTGCTTCAGTATGTGGGTCGTAGACCTTTCATCATCCTTTCCCTGGATGCTTTATGGTCTCCCCAGCCTGTTCATCCTTTCTCTGGTCCACAGTCGGGGCGGGAGTGAAGCAGACACACCCTAGACGCAGGGCACTTCAGGAACCCCGATGGTGCTGTACAAGGCGTATAAGCTCACAGAAAGGCGAGACAAGGCACTGTGGAAGCAACTTCTGCTAGAAACGTAAAACTAATTAAAATCATTGTCATTCCTTTCAGTTATAATTTTGAGTGTTACCTTAGTCAAAGGCTAACAGAAGGAAGTGGAACATGCCTGAAGGACTAGTTGATTACTGCTAATGTATAAAAGAAATGAAATCTCAACAGGACAACACCCACATCGCTGACGGTCTGCTGAGCTGCACTGGGTAGCTGACAGGGGCTTTCATCTTGATGGGTGTGGGGAGGACAGCAGCTCTCTGTGTCACTTTCAATTTGTAGTTATCAACCCCCCAGACTAAGAAGCAGAATAATCAGTGTAGTCTTTCCCAGACTTACAGAAAGAACTGCCTGGGGCCTTCATTAAAAACACAGGTTCTGAGCCCCGCCCAGATCCTGATGAATGAGAGTCTCCAGGGAAGCATCCTGGAAGTTAATATTTTTAGTGAGTTTGAAGGTGATTTGTACTAGCTGATAGTTACAGGGACTTAGATGGTTCAACTCTGCCATTTTCTGTGTTGAGATGACACATTATTTCGCCATGTCTAAGCACAAGTTTCCTCTTCTGTAACGTCAGGGCGATGACATTATCTCTGCCATGAACCACACATGACAAAATGTGTGCAGAATATTTACCATGGTGCTTGGCACACACGCCCAGGGTGCATTAGATGCACCTGCCCCTCTCATGGCCACGTCCAGCGAGCTGCGAGGCACTGGGTCCACCAGTTGGAGGCAGTAATGAGCACAGATGACACAGAGAAGCTTCACAGGAAAAGAAGACAAAGGAAATGAAGATGCGGACGGCTGGGCAGGGGCTGAGACCTGCCAGGCTAGAGGCAATAGGGAGAAAGGCCGTGGATGGAGTTACTAGGGGAGCACAGGGGCTTTAGTTCTGTTCACATCCATGCTCCAAATTCTTGTTTTGCCTTCCGACTCTGAGAGGAAAACAGGTGTGTGGCTCATTTGCCTTGATAAAAAGAATGTTTTTGTAAGAACTAAGGCGTGATAGAATTTGATTGGTCAGTAAAATCATTTTTGTGTTTCGTCACCACATTTGGGATGTGCTGATGGGGAGATATTGCTGCTGCGTTACCAGCTCTGTCCAATGTGCAAATGTTTGTAGTTCTCGCATTACATTCATTCATTTGTTCATCAATTTAGTGCATATTTATTAAGCATCTGCTATGTCCTAGGGACTGTTTTGAGCTCAAGGATGTATCAGTGAAGAGAAGAATAGAAGAGGTAGACACTTCCTCCCTTATGGAGTTCATGTTCTTGTGTGTGTGAAAAAATACACAACAAAATTGTGTAATGGTACTGAGACAAACAAGCAGGTGAGGCGGACAGGTTACAGGCTGGAGGGAATGGAGAACGGGAAAAGGAAGCCAAATTGTATAGAGTCTTGGGAAAGACGTTGGCTTTAGGTGATACTGGATGTTTTTAAAATGTTTTGAGCAACCATCCTTTTACGAGGATTGTTCTGGCTCCTGGACAATACACATACATTCCGGGGAGGCCAAGGGATTAGGTAGCAGGCTGTTATAGTTAACCTTAGACGAGGTGAGGGCAGCATGGGCCAGGCATGAGCTGTGGTCAGACTCTGGATGGATGTCACTGGTGGAGCCCACACGACTCACTGATGGATTGAATGTGGGGAATAAGGGGGAAGGAAAGAGGCACCACAGGAGGGTTGTAGCCCCTATGGCCCTGGTCTCCATCGCAGCTGCAGGAAGGAACCAGGCATGAGGCAGATTAGAAGTACAAGCTTGCAGGAGGCGGGCTAACCTTGATTGCAGGGTAGCCCCGAGCAACCTCTGCAGTAGCCTTTTATTGAGAGAGTACAAGACAGGCGAGCGGAGCATTAGATAATAACTGCGTGCTTAAGGATTGGCATGAGCTCAGGCTCTTCCTCCACTAGGAGCACCTGTGGACAAGTTGCCCGAGGGTCCACCCCCCAGCAAATAATGTTGCTCAAAGGTTGTCTGGCTGTCGGCAAATAAGGACTCAGCCTGAGCGCCTGAAAGGCTAGAATCGCTGTCCCCTGGGGAAGAATAAACTTTAGAGCAGCTGTTTTCAACCTGTGGGTTGCGACCCCTCTGTAACAATGAAAATACATCCTGTGTATCAGATATTTACATTATGATATTTACATTATGAAGTAGCAACAAAAATAATTTTACGGTTGGGGGTCACCACAACATGAGGAACTGTATTAAAGGGTGGTGGCATTAGGAAGGTTGAGAACCACTGCTCTAGAGGAACACATTTTTAGGGGTCCACTTGGCATTAAATTTAGGCCTGTTAAGGCATACCTGTTAGCCATCCACCTGGAGGTGCTGAGAATGAGAAGCAGGCAGGTGGATAGGTGAAGTTTCAGGGGTGGGATGTGAGTCAGAGGCATAAATTGGGAGTCGTAAGCCTAAATGTGACATTTCATGCCAAGACTAAATGGGTCACCAATGGCAGGTACAGGAGACCGTGTCAGGGACAAAGTTCTGGGAAATTGGAAAATAAGAGGTTAAGTAGATGAAGAGAAGCCATCTGGGAAGACTGAATGGAGCTGATAAGCAAGAGGAAAACGTCCTGGAGGTCTTTGTTCCAAGGAGAGGAGGAGAAAGGTGTGATCAACCATGGCAAAGCTTATGAAGACCAGAACGAGCACCTGAGTCACCAAGTAACAATTATTGGTGAGTTCCATGAGAGTGATTTAAGGAGAGTAGTGGAGTCAATGTCAGGATTAGTGTGGGTTCTGGGGGAGAATGAGAGAGGAGAGGGAGAGAGAAAGGGGGAGAGAGAGAACAAGAACAGATAAATCTCAAACAAAGAGCTTGGCTGTGAAGGGGACCTTAGAAATGGGCAGTGGCTGAATGGGAAGTAGGGTCACGTACTTCAAGTTGGGAAAAGTGATGGAGTTGTTTTAAGATTGGGTGTCTGCAAGCTGAGGGGACTGGTCCAGGTGGCAGGAAAATGAATGGGACAAGAGGGAGGGAGAGAGAGAAAGAGAGAGATTGAGATACCCAAAAGCACAATCCTCCTCCCCGGGCCTCTGTGGCACACAAATCGGCCTTCATATTCTTCTCCATCCTGGTGTCGGGGTGGGGAACCCATGGCTTTATGATTTCAAGATTGTTCTTTCATAAGCATCAAAGAAGACAAGAAATGCTTTATCTTTCTCTGCTGCACCCTTTTTAATAAAGAGATTTGTGGTGTAAAATTTGGATTCAGCCAAAAGAGCCCACTCAAGGAATCAGATGTTCTCACGTCTGTGCGTGACTACTGTGGTCCCTCGAGCCTTGTTGTCCTCCATGCGTCTAGCCACAGATAGATTGTTAGTTTTGATATTTGGCCTTTAGGAAGGAAAGAAAGGAGGAAAGAAGGAAAAAAGATAAAGGGAGGAGAAAGGAAGAGATGTACTATATATATATATATATATACAGGAGACCCTCCATCGCTGGTCCCCTCCCTGCACTGACCGCCTAAGTTGACCAGATTTTCACAGACTGGACATGCACCATGTGTCTGTATCAGCTCAGTAGCCTGGGTCCTCATGGTGACCACCTCCCTGTGTCGACCTGTTTCTTACAGTCCATGGGGTAGTCAATTCACAGAGGTTCTATGGTATTTTTGGCAAATGGGGTTTTCACCCCTTTCGTCCTTTAATCTCATTTAATTTCTATAGCAATCCTTTGAGATGGATATTATTTTATTTTTTCAGATGGGGAAACTGAAATTAGATAGATTGAAGATTTCAGAGCTCAGAAGAGGCTCAATCACTTCTAACTCAGAGCTATCAGACCTCAAAATACCAATTTCACAAATTTCTCTGAAATAGGAAACTTTTTTTACTTTTTAATTAAAAAAATTATTTTTTGAGACAGAGTCTCACTGTGTCGCCCTTCGTGGAGTGCCATGGTGTCACAGCTCACAACAACCTCAAACTCTTGGGCTTAAATGATTCTCTTGCCTCAGTCTCCCACATAGCTGGGACTACAGGTGCCTGCCACAATGCCTGGCAATTATTTTGTTGCAGTCATTTAGCTGGACCAGGCTGGGTTTGAACTCTCCACCCTCTGTGTATGTGGCTGGCGCCATAACCACTGATCTACAGGTGCTGAGCCTACAATAGGAAATTTCTGATAGGCCCATGGTTTGACTCAACCTTGAAAGCACAGACTCTGGCCCTTTCTGATTTGTTTATAAGATCTCATCATCCACACAGCAGACTCATGTCAGTTGTGTGACATTATTAAGTACCCATGTCCCCTTTTACTGCAAACATCCATTTCTTGTATTTATATGGACTTTCAACATATTGACCATCACAATTATTTGGGGAAAAAAGACACAATCCTATATAGGATGGCATCTAAATTCATCTTAAATATACTGGATACATCTAAGGGAAAAGTGAGCATTCTCTGAGAGCTGGAAGCCATGCAGTTTTGCTCTACAGATGAGGCTAACAGGAGGGTCTCAGTACACACACATTTTGCATGTTCACAGGCTGGAAACTGCAACAGAGAGCAGAGGGCTGGGGCTGCGGGGCTGCGGGGCTGCTGGGGCTGCTGGGGCTGCTGGGGCTGCTGGGGCTGCTGGGGCTGCTGGGGCTGCGGGGCTGCTGGGGCTGCGGGGGCTGCAGACCCGTCGTTCACATTCACGTGTGCTGCAATCTTGTAGGCCGCTCAGCCTGAGGCTCCCTGGCTTCTTCCAGCGGGGATATCTTGATTATCCATGCCCGCTGGCAGACTTTTAGGAAAGTGAACTTCTCTGCTGTGTTTGCTCCCTTGAAACTCTAAGATTCTTAGAGAAATGTTGATTCTGCTTCCCTGGAAGAAAAAAGAGAAGATTCTCTCAGCAGTGCATCCGCCAACTTCTTTGTGGATGAAGGATTTTAAAGGTTATCCTTGCAATTAAATGAGTTGAACCCAAACTGGTTTAATAGGTTGGGGGGATATGTTAACAACCAAATAGATGTGTTAGCTACTAGTTCTTCACAAATGGTGTGTGATGGAAAAGAAAGAATGTCTGGGAAAAGTTAGGCAGCTGAGCTAACAAAAGATAAATGATCTGGAAAACACACATCCTTATAGAAAGATAAAATAATCAGATCTACGTTAGCCATATTATCTTTGGAAAAATGAAGAAATACTGAAATAAAAAATAAGAGGTACTCAATAATCATTTCTCAAGTATCCTCCAAGTGAATAATAATCAGAAGTTAAATGCGTTTCCTTATAGAGTTCCCAGCCCGGTGGATGCAGAGGACACGGACGGTGGGGTGATAACAGAGAGGCCAGAATCGTCCCTGGTGACCCACGAAGTTCAAATCTGACCCCCAGAGCTGGAAATGCACCTATCTCAAGGGGCGCTGCCAACGTGGTGAGATGCGCTTTTATGGAGAAAAGGAAAAATAAAATCCTATTTATGCTTTTTAAAACAAATTGGAAATTAGCTTGAAACAGTTTAGCAAAAGTGAGCATGAAATTGTATTACAGCTAATCCATAAACTGGTCACTGGGAGATAATAATGGATTGAGGAATCTGGAAAGACGATATAATAGTTGTTAGGTACAGTTCTTTATGGGGCATTTGTGTGAACTATAAATACACTGTTTTCACTAGAGGAAAAATCCACTCGCTGTTTGAAAGTCAGGTCTGTGACTCAATTTTAGTAAAGTTTTTTTTTTTTTTTAAATTCCCCCGGTGTTTTCTTTCATTGTCTCTCTGAGGTTTGGTAACGTGTCATCCAAGATACGTGGATTTCTTTTCTCATTTATGATGCTCACGGCGAGGTTTACTGGGAAGTGTTCACTCATTCACAAGGAACCAGTTTGTCCTTTGTGGTGTCCAAGATGGATAGTGAAACACCAGGAGTTAACATAAAATAACTAATTACCTTTTTATCCTCGTGTCCATCCTGCGTCACCCAAGAATGTATTCCCTGTGCTTCTGGGGAGACAGCCACAGGCTGGTCACTATACCTTAAGTAATGACAAGTTTTTATTGTGCAAAGAGGCATTTACTTTCTTCTGATGATTGTTTTAAACCATAATTTTCTCCTTCATGTTAGCAGAGAGCGATTATATAAATGCCATCTATTTAGCAACACTAATATTATTTTTTAGTGCTTACTCTGGATGCTGAGCCGTTAGTATTTTATAAGCTGAAGGCGGCTCTTATGCAATTGTTTGTACCTCCGAGGTCACTGTTTCCACATTAATAGCAGGGGAGGGAGATCGGCCTTCACTGTACATGATGCCAGCACTTAATGGCTTTTCCACATTGATTTTAAGCAGGGAGAAGACTTCCTTTCTTGTTTTCATGGGAATTTTATGAATTCCAATATGTATATTTTTCCAGCTGTAGTATTTTATTTGCAATTGGAAATTACGAGTTGAGATATCACTTTTCTTATGAAAAATTTCCTAAGACTAAATCCTTGCTGTGAAAGCTGATTTCAGCAACTCAGGTAGTGTGATTTCTTTATGCATGACTCAGAAATTTTTTTATATTCTTTTCAGTTATTTACGTTAACACTTCTGGGTTAGTGATACTTTAAATATGTTTTTCTCATATCATCCACTTTTTCATAAGTGGAATTACCTTTTTTTATGCAGCCTCAAATAAATGATTAACATACATTGGAAACTCTCTTGGTTACTATTGCTAAAATGAAGCCATGCTGATCTGATACCTGGTTCCGACTGAGGTGCCTTTATTGCGAATGTTGACGTGTTCAGGAAGCCCATGCCGGTGATCCACTCAGCAGCAAGCCTTTATCTGTGTTTCCCTTCAGGCCCATCGTTCCCCGTGATACGTGTAATACGCTGGCTCCCGCAGAAATGGGAGCAAAACAAAAGTTGTGTGGCACACATAGAATTTTGGAGTCACTGCACATGGCTTTGTTGTTGTTGTTGTTGAGAAATTTCCTTTCACTTCCAAGAAAATAAGGCGGTGCTTTGTAGTGGAGAACGTGCTGAATTGTGAGTCAGGATACTAGTGTGAGCCAGCTCTATGGAGTCCCTCAATCCTATCACCTGAGCGCAAGGTCTGTGTAAAGGCCAAGGCAGGATGGGAGAATTCTGACGTTTTTAGTGGGGTTGAAAATGGCCTTCTTTTCTCTACCTTTCCCTGCAAGTTATTTTCTTACACCGTTGTGGCTGAGGTTGTCCTTTAGAGCAGCTCCCAGGGATTGGGGGATTCACTGCTCCAGGGAGCCAGGGTTTGAGACCCTTGCCACTTTGCCCAGCAGGTCTGGGGGTGGCTGTGAGGTCATAAGGATGGTGATTGGAGTTAACGGGGGCACTCTCCCGTCCTATAAAGAATTGTCTCCATGAATTAATACGCATTAGCAGCTCAACTGGAGCCTAAAGGGAGCAGCATCTGGGTGGGGTCTGTACGCAGCGACGGGAAGCTGGCTGAAAATGGAGTTTTACCATCTCACTGTATCACTTTTCCCTGCCAAATTTGTCTGTTTCAAGCTTTAAAATAAGGTTGATAGATAGGTTATAGTCAGTTTTTAATCATGTTGCCCAGGACGTGTAGTTATCATTTAACAAAGTTAAGAGTGAGTGTCACTCAGAGTGGGCCACTATCACGGGCAGTAAATGTAGGAAATGAGGAGCCATTTCCTAGATCACTCTAAAAGGCCACAGTGAGTTGGTGGCTCACATAGGACGTGCTAACTCACTTTTAAGGATTAAAGATGTCACTGGCTCTCTCTTTTATTTTATTTTTAAATTTCTGATTGATACGAAGGTACAAATGATTAGGTTACAATGTCTGTTTGTTAGGTAACGTCCCTGTTGTAGGTGTGTCCTGTGCCCAGGAAGTGAGCCATGTGCCCTTACATTGTGCCCATTAACTGGGAGCACACTTATCCCCCCACCCTGGCTCTACCCCCCACCTTTCTCCCCCTCCCCTCAACTTGAATTAAATTGAGTTTCTCTTTTGTGTGGGTATGCATTAGTCAACTGGCTTCATATTGGTGTTGAGTACACTGGTTTCTTGCTTTTCCAATCCTGTGATACTTTACTAAGAAGAATGCATTTCAGCTCTACTCAGGTTAATAAACAAGATATAATGTCCCCATCTTTTTATGGCTAAATAGTATTCCATAGTGTACACATACCACAGATTATTAGTCTATTCATGAGTTGATGGGCACTTAGGTTGTTTCCACATCTTAGAGATTGTAAATTGAGCTGTGATAAACAATCTAGTGCAAATGTCCTCATGATAAAATGAATTTTTTGTCTTCTGGGTAGGTCCCTCGTAATGGGATTTCAGGATCAAATGGAAGGTCTAATTTGAATTCTTTGAGGATTCTCCATACTTCTTTCCAAAGAGACTGTATTAAGTTTGCAAGGGTCACCAATTCTTAAGGAAAAGTTTTTATTTATTATATTGAAAATATCCAATTCATTTCTTTTCCTTGTGTGTCATGACAACAGGTACTACTTTTGTGTGCTTACTTCCTAGTGTGTGGATTGCTGTCTCACACGGCCTCTAAAGCAGGTGTCCTCAAACTATGGCCCACCAAAGACATGCGGCCCGCCGAGGACAGTTATCTGGCCCACCAGGTGTTTTTGCCACTGCTGCCTGTCCTGCTTAGCAGCCAACTTGTCCCAGGGCCCACAGTCTGGCTCTCCAACAGTCTGAGGGACAGTGAACTGGCCCCCTGTTTAAAAAGTTTGAGGACCCTTGCCCTAAAGTGTTCCTTTTCTAATGGAGATATCTAAGGAGGTGAGAGAGAAATGTGGCAAACATTTAAATCAGAGAAATATCGACCCCAATTTAAAAACTTGGTCTCAGGCAAGGATCTCACTCAGCATTTGTGGTTTGAACACTTGGCTGCCTTTGATTGACCAAAACTTGGTGATTGGCACAAGAATGGTCTCAGCCTATTTACACGTCCAGTCGGGTTATGGCTGAGTAAGTATAGGGAAAAATTCTCTGAACTTAGAACACATAAGCAGGTAGCTTTAGGCTAACGTTAATTTAACCGTTTTACCCTTTTGGTCAACATCTCAATTTTGAGGAAACTTCCAGGCGCTGACATCTCACATCCCTGGATGGATGTCTTTGTGTCAGATCTTGCCAGGAAACAGCAGAGCAGAGGATTTTGTGAGGTGGGAACTAAGACTTCTTTTTTTTTTTTTTTTTTTACCCCAGGATCAGCATAGAGGGGATATCCTTGTGTTGGAATCTTTTATCTTCAGGAGAAAATTAAAAGCTAGTCTGTTTTAGGATGCACCTGCTTTCCTGAAGTTTCAGTCTGATGACATTGCTCCTACTGTAAGAGGCTCCATCCCGCCTCGCTGTGGTCTGCGGGGGTCTAGTACCCAGCTCAGGCCAGAATGACAGCCTTCTGTATTTTATTTGAAATTCCCTCCCTTTTGATGGGTTCACGCTGAAGTGAGAGTGTGACCAACATTCTGGCTTCAGAGCCCCTCTCGGTTACCTTGGATTCTGGTCTCAGCAAGTCATTCACCAGTTACAGGATCCTTGGGTCACACATTTCTTTGAGTTTTTGTTGTTCTAGTTAAAGAGAGACCATTTGACATTTTACTGATGGCTACATGGGAACATTTAAACTTTTGAGAGACTGTAACTTACCTGGGAGACTAGTATGATGATGATTAGGGGGTGGCAAGGGTTGGAGCTGACTCCTTAGCCAGGGCCCTGTGAACCAAATCAACTACAGCCAAACAGATCAAAGAATCTACCAGATAAAGAGTCTACTCATTTCAACCACGCGCCTGAGCATTAATCCCCTGCCGCTGGGTCTCCATAAAGCTCGATGTGTCCCTACGTGTCCAGCAGGGAGGGTCAGAACCTGCACAGAGGCTTATCTGTGTGGCCAGCAAGTAACCTAGAGCAATTCTCTTATCCAGCACAACTTGGGCAAGAGAGTTTGAAGTGTGATGTATAAGCACGGCCTTTGGGGTAGAATTTGCTGTGGAGCCTATTATAGGAGATAAACAAGGCTCCTAGCAAGGTTCTCTTTACCTGGTGTTATAGGTTCTATGTTCTTATTCTGACTGATTTTCAAGCAGAAAAGATACCATGAAAATTTCTCATGCACTTTCACCCTTCATCATTCATCTGTTAAGTCTTTAGTTTGTCCACGTGTGAGCTTGGCTGCGAAACATTCCACAGACACAAGTATACACATGAGAGGGCTCCTTATTTGTTCTGTTGTTCATAGGGGCAAAAGCAGCACAGAAACAAAGAGTCTCCTGACCACAGAGAAGCCTTGGCCTGTGACCTTGGGATACAACTGTCCACACTGAGGACATCAACACTAGTGGACAAAGAGTCTTCTGACCACAGAGAAGCCTTGGCTTGTGATCTTGAGATACAGCTGTATACACCGAGGGTACCATCTACTCTAGTGGACAAAGAGTCTCCTGATCACAGAGACGTTTTGGCCGTGACCTGGGGATAAGGCTATCCACACTGAGGGTGCCATCTACGCTAGTGGAAAAGAGTCTCCTAACCACAGAGAAGCCTTACCCTATGACCTTGGAATACAGCTGTCCACACTGAGGGTGCCACCTAAGCTAGTGAAGAAAGAGTCTCCTGATCACAGAGACATCTTGGCCGTGACCTTGGGAAACAACTGTCCACACTGAGGGTGTCGTCCACTCTAGTGGAGAAAGTTCTCTGGTTAGCTTTACTTTCAGGTCTCCAGTGAGTACACAGAGGGTCCTGTTTTAGTTGTGAGATTACAAGGTTTAAGGTGCAATGGCAAACTTTCTAAGAACATGCCCAGAAGACCCCATCTCCTGGTTCTGGATTGTGAAGGGTTTTAATGGTCCTCAATCCATGATATGAAAAGCTTTCTTTAGTTGGTGGAAATACACTTAGGAATAACGCATCAATAGTCACATTTGCATCTACCAGCAGAAAGTGCAAGCACGTGAGGCTCGATTATTAGGGGCACTGGGCTCCTGGGATATGTCATAGGTGCAACTTATGTGGTTCTCCTTGAAAGTGGATCTGATTGTCATCAATCTTCAATACCTTTGAGAAGAGCAATCCAATCAAGTTAGTTTGTTTACCTGATGCTACTATTATCTGTAATACCTAACTTAATTATTTTACATTGCCCAGTGAAGCAAATGCCTCTACCATTAATGATTTCTTTAGAAATGTCCCCTGAGGAAAACACATTTCCTGTTGGCCTTTTAGCTCCCATTACAACATTAGCCCTCCAGCATGGGAAAGCTTCTGTACAACCAGAAAAAATGCAATGAAAAAGACAATTGAATGAAATCCCTCCATAAATGTTTAAATGGCTCATCAGGTAGAAGAACTGTGCTCTCAGGAAGTTCCATTGTCTCTTAGGATTGGAGTTGGACAAACCCAACATGAGTCACAGCTGTTCTGGCAATTTAGAACACTCACCACACACACACACATACACACATACACGTGTGCACACATTGTATCTACACAAACGTGTGCACACACACATACACACACGTATGCACACATAGTATCTATACACATAGTGTGCGCTCACAAACACACACACGTATGCACACATTGTATCTATACACACGTGTGCACACACTGTATCTGTACACACATGTGTGCACACACACACAGTCTTCTAGTTTGGATTATTTTGTGTCTGCTGTGAGGAGTCGTGGGAAGCAGACCGTCAGGAATGGAAGCATGTTAAGGACTCTGGAAGGACCAGTGGGCTGTCCAGGCTCTCCACATACCCACGCTTCACACTGGACTTACATCCTCTTTGATTCCAATTTTGTTTCTTCAGTTGGGATGCATAACATTGTTTATTAAAATGGCTTATCACAGGTCATTTGACCTGGACAATGTGGTCCATTCAACTTGCATATCTAAACACTTTCAGTGCTGGCTGGTTTAGCATGAAAATCTGGCAAAGTATTTTCTTGGCATTCAGTTAATTCTTGTCCTGCTTGGGTTAGCAGTTTTATACATCAATCAGTCTCTTTATTCAAGTTCTGGGAATTCTTTCTCAGTCCAAGGGCTGTGACCCTAAAGTCCCCAGACACTTGTGAGAGTGCTTGTCAGGGTCCTTTTTGGAGCCTCCTCAAAGACATTATACTCTAGGACTTTGCTTGCTTGGGAACACTTTTCAGAAATTGCATCAAAATTAAGCAATTAACTTTGGAAATGATTTAGCTGAAAATGTCATAGCTGAGGACACAGTCAGCAATGAAATTTGTTATTTCTGCAGTCTACAATAATCTAACATAATAACTATAATTATGAGTGTTTGCATATACCCAGATGTATCAGAATTTCTTAAAATTTCTTAATCCCATATAATTTTGGAACATATATCAATAATAAAGACACAAAATATAACTTGAAGAAGACTAAACATCATTTTCTCTGATGGTGCTTCCCAAGTCATTTAATATATCAAATAATCCCCTTTATCCCTTCTGGATGCTACAGGGTCCCTGTTGTAGGATTCCAAAGTAAGTTTGAGTTTAATAAAAGGACTAATTTTTGAATTTGACATTTGATTTTGGAAATCCTGCCAAATGTGTCAAAGATTTGAAATGCTTAATCAAAATAGGATCACAGGTTACTGCAAAATAATATTCACTTATTTAGCCAAACCGATGATTCAAAAATTCTAAAAAGCAAAACCCTTTTCTCTTTGATAAAGAAGAGACAGTTTTTCAATCAAAAGAGAAGACAGTGTGACCTAGAGCTTGTCTCTTCTCTTTCTGTTTCTTTTTGCAATGTATTCAAAAGGTAAAAAAAAAAGTGTATATATGTGTGTATATATGTCTAAGTATATGTACATATGGTATATACACACATACATAAACTTCACTGGGTCTTATTAATAGCATCTAACATTTCTGTTTAAAATAGAAAACCAAATTTTATTTTGTGTTGGTGTTTTATCAGTATTAAAGCCAATTTTAACAAAATCCTATAAGGAAATTCATCAAATTTCAGTCCGCTTTTGACCACACCAGATTTCCATAAACCGTCATAGTCACTTATAAATTTTTTCTGTTCCTAAATCTATATATTTATTTAGTTTTTTTTAATTAAATCATACTATGTGGATTAATGCAATTATGGGGGTACAATGTGCTGGTTTTATATATGATTTGAAATGTTTTCATCAAACTGGTTAATATAGCCTTCACGGCATTTTCTTAGTTATTGTGTTAAGACATTTATATTCTATACCTAGTAAATTTCACATGTACCCTTGTAAGATGCACCAAAGGTGTGGTTTAGTTTTATCTATTTCTAAAGTTCCTTACTTTTAAAACAACTATTAAGTAACTTTAAAGCTAGACAAAATTAATTTTTTCAACATGCATGTATTTTCATGTCCTTACAACTTTTTTCACCAAAAGTATACCATGCTTTTTTCTGTATACAGAATTGTTTTTTCTTTAGCGAAATACTTAATTATATATATTAACTACAATTTTAACTCTTGGTAATCCCAATTTCTAGTAAAAACCTTAGGAAGTAATTTTAAACTGTTAGTGTTTGTAGATGAAAATCATTTTATGATTCTTTTGAAAGGTGTTTCTTTAAATTAGTATCTATTAAAAGATATCAATATATTTGGCTTTTAAAATAATGTTTAATAATGTTTTAGTATTTTAACTTACACATGACTCAGATATTTTAGGATTATCCTCTTTAACGTAACGTGAATTTAAGTTTTAAATTACTAAAAAGGATTGTGAGACTATGGTTCAGCTCCCCTCCCTAATGTCTCCTCCTGGTCTCACCTAGCCATGTGGCGCCTACCCAGTATGGCTGCAAAGGACAGGTTGAAGTCCCAATTTATATGCCAGATATGGAGTTCAGGCAGAAGATGGGGTTCCTGAAAAATCCATCCCCTCCCCAAATAGCCAGGAGGCAAAGCTGGGTCAGAGAAGAAGGGATGAAATTGTTTTTTGGTTTTGTCTTGTAGCTGCTGGCCTGGGTACTGAGAACAGTGCCCCAGCCTCATCATGGCCACCTACCCAGACTCAAGAATCCAGAGCCTCGAAACCAAAAACATAAACTCACAGTCAAATCTAGCAAGCAGGCCTGGCATGGTGGCTCACGCCTGTAATCCTGGTACTTTGGGGGTGGATTTCTTGGGCTCAGGAGTTCAAGAGCAGCTTGAGCAAAAGCAAGACCCCATTTCTACTAAAAATTAGAAAAAACTAGCCAGGTGTAGTGCCTGTAGTCCCAGCCTCTCAGAACGATGCAAGAGGATTGCTTAAGATCAAGAGTTTTAGGTTGCTGTGAGTTATGACGCCACAGCACTCTACCTAGGGCGCAAAATGAGACTCCGTCTCAAAAAAAAAAAAAAAGAAAAAGAAAAAGAAAAAGAATAAGAAAAGATCACATCTAGCAAGCATTAGACATATTACAAAAGCAACAGTTTTATGACCTTAAACATCTAGAGTTTAACAATTTTAAAACTAGTTGTATTTACCAAAGATTACTAAAGGCTCATGAACTACAAAGTATTTCAACTAATTTCGGTTTTCCTGGTATCTTTGATTTAAGTGCTTGTTTTTTCATTAAGCCAATTAATAGAGCTCTTTTAGGTGTTTTGGTTGTGAAATATCACAAAAATGTGACCCACATAAACACACAGATATGGAAACACAGAGACAGAAGCAGATCGTGCAGCTTTTATAAATAATTTTCATTTTCTGTCTTTTAAATATTTTAATTTTTCCCATTAGGTTATCAATCTTGCAATTATCTGTTTTACTACCCTTAGCAATTGTTAGATAGGCAGTAATTTGCCTTTTAAAAAGATGACTCTCAACTTGTGGTATATATATACCATGAAATACTATTCAGCCATAAAAAAAAAATGGGGACTTTGCATCTTATGTATATACCTGGATGGACTTGAAGAAAATTCTTCTAAGTAAAGTATCTCAGGAATGGAAAAGCAAGCATCCCCCATACTCAGTACTAATCTGAAAATAGTAAACCAACAATGACAGGCCCACATGGGAGAAAACACAAGCTGGAGGGTTGGGGTGGGGGGCTTCTGTAAGTTCCCCCCATCAAGTACAGGGTAGCTTCAACTGCAACTCAGACTTTGGACTTTATGTCACAAATGCAAATAATGTAACCCAATCACGTGTATCCTCATATTACCCCCCCCCCCCTTAAAATAAAGTTGATGCTCAGGTGAAACAAGGTAGAAAATTTATATTTCAAAAGCTTAGAGCTAAGATATTAGGCCTAACTATTTTACCATTGTTTGCTCATACCAAGAAGAAAAATGGTTATCCACAAAGACCCAGTTAAAACAAAATGGCCAGCAAAGGCCTCGTAAACAAAGACGAGACTTGTTATGTAAATTTAAAATGAAGGTAAGAGTTTTTAGTGACCCAGCCATCCCTGTAAGACAAATTTATAAATGAACATTTCCTTAATAGAAATAAATGTATTTGTCTGGGTGCCTGTAGTTCAGTGATTGGGGGTCAGCCACGTGCACCAGGGCTGGTGGGTTGGAACCCAGCCCAGATGTGCTAAGTAAACAACAACAACAAAAATAGCTGGGCCCTGTGGTGGGTGCCTATAGTTCCAGCTACTCAGGAGGCTGAGGCAAGAGAATTGCTTGAACCGGAGAGTTTGAGGTTGCTGTGAGCTGTGATGTCGTGTAGTCTACTGAGGGTGACATAGTTACACTCTGTCTCAAAAAATAAGTTAATAAATAAAAAATAAATAAATGTATTTTACAAAATAAATTATTTGCCCTATTTACAAAAGCGTTTTAAAGATAGCCAGTTAGATGACAGAGAGATGTATTTTAGACAGGGTCTTTCTAACTTAGCTATTGTTTCTTAGCCAAAATTGGTGCGATCAAGGTGGAGTTTGCTAAGTAACAGGCAAGAAAAAAGAATTTTCTCAGGGCGGTGCCTGTGGCTCAAAGAGGTAGGGCACCAGCCCCATTTACCAAACACAGCCCCAGCCAAAACTGCAAAAAAAAAAAAAAAAAAAGAATTTTCTCTGCCTGGACTCAGCATAGATAGGTCCGAAATAAGGCAGTCAGTTTGCTTTCCCTGAGGGCCTACCTTTGGTAAACACTTTATCCTGGAGAGCTCTCCATCTGCCTTGGGGCAGTATAGCAGCAGCTAACCTAAGAGGTTAGCAGGCTTAGCTTTTATCAGTTAGTCAATTTAACCTCTTATTTGCCTTTTGTAAAGAGACTTAACAGAGGAAATAAATATACCTCAATATTTTTAGAAGCTTCTGGACTCAGTAGGCACGCCTGAATAAGTCTAATTTGGGCTTCATTTTCAGATGCCCTTTATCAAGTGCAGTGCTGCGTGTTGGGAACATGACACTATACTTTTAAATTGATCTCAGTCAGATCTCCCCATTTCTGTAAGCATGTGCCACTTCTGGCACCTCGTAGTTAGGCCCCTGTGAGCCAGAGTAACTGGAAACAGGGCACTCAGTTCTTCAGAAGGTAAGGATCCCACTTTACCTTGAATCTTGCCTTTGCCTCTCAGATCTTATGAGCAACTTAGCCAATGACTTTTCCCTACCTAAGTGCATAAGAAAAAGAAACAAAGGGAATAGAACACAAAGATCCCTGCAAATTCCTGAAAGCTGGAGTTTGCAGCACTGCAATATTGCCACTTGCTGTCAGTTTCTGTGTGACCTGGTCATACACTTGCAGCCCCATCCCAGATCCAAGCTAGTGAATTACCAGAGCCAGTCTGATCCTGAGTCCCATGCAGTTACTATCGTGACTTCTGAATCCAGTTCAGACACAAAATTTGCTGAAACCCCCTTAGCTTAAAACAGAATTTGTGGAGCTTTGACATTTGAGAAAGAGCTTACCCGTGGTCCCCGGCTGCTGTAAGGCGGCACCTGGTGCAGGGGCCCAGCAGGTCCTGGGCCTGGTACCTCTGTGATCCCACGGGGCACTGGGGGCTCTACTTCAGATCCCACTTCTGACACCATTTGCTAAAAAAAAAGTGACTTAGACAAATTAAATTTAGCAGAGTTCAATGGAGCAAAGAACTGTTTGTAAATTGGGTAGGTCCCAAACCGGAGTAAGTTCAGAGAGGTGCCAGCACTGCCACTGGGTTGAAGAAAACTTATGGACAGAAAAAGGAAAGTGCCACACCGGAAGCAGAAGGGAGGTCCAGAGGCAGCTGCATGGGTTACAGCTCAACATGGGCCTCATCTGAGCATGGTATGAGCAGTTGCGTTGATTGACCAAACCTGGGCACCTGGCACAGGGGTAGGGCACAGCCTGTACAAGTTCAGTTATTTATAGCTCAGGCTGCACAGAACAGCCTTCAGGCTGGACTTAAAATATGCAAGGAGACAGCTTTAGGCTAAACCTAATTCAACAGAACACAGAACGTATTTTAAATATAAAATGTCAACATAAAGGAACATGGACTCAGGAACTGCAGTCATAAGGGAAAGTCAAGCTGTATAAGATTGATAATTTTGTGTCCCTGGTTACATATCTGAGGTATTGCAGGAATTAATGAACTGGTTTTTCTGCTATGACAGTTGGAAGGAAGGCACTAAGTTTGCATTTACAAACAGTTTTCTAATTACACTCTACAAGTAATTTTAGGAGGGTTTTTTTTTTAAAATCATGAACATATTAGTGTTTCAAAAGTTGCAAAGATGACTAAAAAGGGAAATTTACTTCTCTATTTTAGTTTCATCTCTGATATTTTGCTATTTGTATAACCATTTCACCTCCTTCAGATGAAACTAAAATATTGGATAGAAAACTAATAAGTTATGTAAACTCATTTTATAGACTTTACTGCAAAAAGTGCTTTACCTTCTAACTCTAATTCAGGATGGTATAACATTTCAAGCTTATCCTGTGTTAATAATGAGGTTTTGAAAAATGTCAACTTGAGGCAAGTTCAGTCCGAAAAGAAAATAACATTTTTCAAACTCTGTTCAGTTTTAGAAGTGTGTGTTTTTGCTCATTATTTGAAGACTCAAACCTTCCCCTTATCTGTCCTTAGTTTTACATCTCCATGCTAAAGTGTCTTCTGCTTGTGTCTTTTCTGCTTCAAATATTATTATCAGAGATAAAAAGTTTAGCGTCTGCAAGTGCAGGTCATTGTTTTTAAGGAGCAGGGGAATTAGAGGGATAATCTAAAACCCAGCAGGGCTCGTGTCTATGCAGATTGCCTTTTCCGCAGTGAATGGATTTTTATGCTCCCAGGCTGTCACGTTGCTGTCGTCACACTCCAGTCATCCATTGATAATGACAATCGCATTGATTGCAGCAGCATCAGCTGATGTCCTGTGACTAAGAATCTTCGCACAGCAGACAGTTCATTCAGAACATTAGATCTAGTACTGCTGATACCCCACTCTCTTTCAATGCTCTACATCTCTGTACGTTTTAGACTAAAATGTTGTCTTGAGAGAGATGAAACTAGATTCCAGATGTTTCAATCATCTTTTTTAGGCCTTCACAATTCTTTCCACAGACACTTGTTATTACTTTTCTAAGTGCCATTTAAGCAGCAGATGATCAAGAGTATAAATTCTCCCAATCCAAATTTAGGACCAAATATAAGGACTTTTATCTAAGATGGATTGATTTTCCTTCTTTCTCTCTCTCTCTCTCTCTGCACCTCAAAATATTTTTTTTTATTTGAAGGAGTTAGATAATCATGAAATTTAATATAAATTGAATCAAGCCTGTGATCTTCATATTGATCTGAAGACATAAAAAACCCCACAGCAGCCAAGTTGTCAGAGGGCAGGCCACTAGCATCTTTCCACTGCCCCCAAATCCTGTGTGCTCTGCCTGTCCACACCGCCTCCCTCCAGCTCCTGAGCCCTTTACCGTCTCTATAGTTTAGCTTTTCCCAGTATGTCACGTAGCAGACTGTGCAGTACGTGGGCTTATTTTGGCTCTTCAAGACTCTTCACAGCTTGATAGCTCATCTGGTTCTTGTTCTGTATCCCTTTGTCCGGATGCACACAGCTTACCATCCACTACTAAGGGCCATCTTGGTCACTTCCAAAATTTTGGCAATTATAAATGAAGCTGTTTTGTTTATTTATTTATTTAGAGACAGAGTCTCACTCTATTGCCCTGATAGAGTACTGTAGCATCTTAGCTCACAGCAACCTCAAACTTTTAGGCTCAAGCAATACTCTTGCCTGAGCCTTCTGAGTTGATGGGACTACAGGTGCCTGCCACAACAACTGGCTATTTTTTAGCAGAGATGGGGGTCTTGCTCTTGTTCAGGCTGGTCTTGAACTCCTGAGCTCAAGCAATTTGCTCAACTTGGCCTCCCCCATGGCTGGGATTATAGACGTGAGCCCTGTGCCCACCTACCCTCTATAAATAAAGCTGTTTTCACTTTGTTTGGGTAAATGCAAACAGTGTGATTGCTAGATCATATGGTAAGAGTGTGCTTAGTTTTATAAGAAGATGCTTGACTCTATTCCAAACTGGCTGTGCCATTTCGCATTGCCAGGAAGAAATATGAATTCTTTTTACTCCACATCTGATGGTACCAGTCTCTGGAATTTGGCCTTTTAACAGGTGTGCTTTGTGGTATTTTTGTCATGACCATATGAGATGTTTTTAGAAGGCACATGTCATTGTACTTGGCACATTTGAAGTATGTTATTACTTATGATTATCCCATTATGCAAAGTTAGTGAATAAATAAGCCAAAATGCATTGTTAGACTTTTGTTTTTGGCCCTGCTGGACAAAGAAAACAGACTTATTTGCCATTCATAAATGACTAGAAAACTATTAAATAAAATATAGGAAACAACTGTTATTAAACACTGGGCCACAGGCCTGAAAGGCTGTGATTCCTGAGAGCAAAGAAACCAGTGGTATGAATCCCATCCACACATCACCTACTTTTCTCCCTGGGGGCAGTTCCGGAGTGAGGTTCAAGGGGGAATATCTCAAAAGGAAGACGCTGCTCTTACTGAGTGAAGAGGCTGATACCAGAAATCCAGAGGCTGCTTTAGCTGGAAAATGCAAAGCAGAGTTATGAAAAAAGACAGCTAAATAACAACAAGAAAGAAAGAAAGAAAGAAAAAAGCTTTGGGCATTTACATGGAGTGTACTCAAGCCCAAGTTGTGCACATGTACATGGAGACTTCACAAGTTCAGGCCAAGGACAACGAGAGGGCTGTGAGCTGAAGAGATGTTTGACCTCTGCTCATCCCAAACAGAAGGTCCTTTGTGGCCACTGGGAAACATGGACAGTCTCACAACATCATGCCTTAGTTGTAGGGCTGAACCACAACTTTTTATCCACCTTTACAAAGAATAAAAACAAATCTTGTAAGGTCATTTAATTTATAAATAGTTAGATTACATTGTGGAACTAATCTCAATACTCAAAAAATAAATTCAGATATTCATTACTACGGTTTGAATGTGTCCCCCAAATGCATGTGTTGGAAGCATAATCCCTAGTGGAACAGTGATGGGAGGTGAGGAGTACAGAAGCAGAGCCTTGATGAATGGATTAATGTCATATGTTGGGTGTGGGTTGGCTGCTGAAAAGCAGGTGATGGTAAGAGGCAGTGTGCCCCTGTGCTCTCTCACCGTTCTGTCTTTCTCCCTCCTGCTGTGGGATGACCTTGCCAGATGCTTCTGTCATGCTCTTGGGCTTCTCAACCTCTAGAATTATGAGATATAAGCATTTCTTATAAATTACTCAGTCTGTGGTGCTCTGTAATAGCAACAGAATATGGGCCAGGACACTCATTGTTAGTCATGGTGTTCAGCTGATATCAAATCAAATATTACTAAATGTGATAAGAACTGGAGTAGCGTGAACCATGATTAGAAAAATAATCAGTCGATGGAGACAGACCTATGAATCACAGAGATAATGGGACTTTCAGATAAAGACTTTTACTTATTTACTTTCTTTCAAATTTAAAAGTGAAAAGTTTATATATTTTTATAGCATAACGTGATCTTTTCATATATGTATATATTGTGGAATGTTTCCCCATATATTGAACACTTTTTGTGCATGCTGATAACACTTAAAATCTATTCTCTTAGCAATTTTCAAGTGTGTCATGCATCGTGTGGTTATTAACTATAGTCATTGTGATGTACAGTAGATCTCCTGAATTTATTATGTCTGTCGAACTGGAATTTTCTGCCCTTTTGCCATATATCCCTATGCCTCAGTGACCATTTTGTTCTTTATGAGTTTGACTTTCTTAAGTAAAATTGTGTGGTATTTATCTTTCTGTGTCTGGCTTATTGCACTTAACATAATGTCCTCCAGGTTTGTATACATGTAGTTTTTTTCTTTATTAAATCATGACTGCGTACATTAATGCATTTATGGGGTACAATGTGCTGAATTGATAAACAATGTGGAATGCTTACATCGAAATGATTAACGTAACCATCACCTCACTTACTGATATGTTGGGGTAAGACATTCGTACTCTATTCTTAATAGTTTTGAAATGTACCATTGTATTATTCATGACTTCAGCTATAGTGATTAAAACAGCACAGGCTTGGCATAAAAACAGAGAGGTAGATTTATGAAACAGAATAGAGAACCAAGAGATGAGAACCAGCCACTTATCGTCTTTTGATCTTTGATAAGCCCATCAAAAACATTGAGTGGGTGAAAAATTCCCTATGTCACAAATGGTGCTAGGTGAACTGGCTCATGACCTTTAGAAGACTGCATATGTGTATTTTGTTGCAAATGACAGAATGTCCTCCTTTCTACAAGGCTGAATGGTATTCCCTCGGTCAGAGATGCACTGAATGGTATTCCGTCGGTCAGAGATGCACTGAATGGTATTCCGTCGGTCAGAGGTGCACTGAATGGTATTCCGTCGGTCAGAGGTGCACTGAATGGTATTCTGTCGGTCAGAGATGCACACTTTCTTCATTCATCCTTTCCTTTGGTGGACACTTGGGTTGAGCCTACGTGTTAATTATGCAGCAATGAACATGAGGCTGCAGATAGCTCCTTGACGTGCTGATTTCACTTTTAATATACAGAGAGAGCCAAAAAGTGCATACACATTTTAAGAAAGGAAAAAAATTGTATTAAAATTGTAATACTGAAGGCACATTTGACTATTGTAATTAGAAGAGATACAAGATAACAAATGTTATATGTATGTATCATTACAATTCTAATACAGTTTTCTCCTTTCTTAAAATTTGAATACACTTTTGTGGCACCCTCCGTATATTCTCAATAGTGAGATGTGTAGATCCTATGGTAGTTTTATTTTTGGTGTTTGGAGAAATAGTGTTTTCCACAATGGCTGTACTGATTTACATTCCTGCCAACAGTGTGTGAGGGCTCCCTTTTCTCTCCATTTTCACCAACCTCTGCTGTCTTTTGTCATTGGTAATAGCCATTCTAACAGATGTGAGGTGGTGATATCTCCCTTTGGTTTTAATTGTCATTTCTCAGATTATTAGTGATTCTGAGCATTTTTACATAGACCTGTGGACCATTTCTGTGTCATCTTTAGTGAAATGTCTATTTGGGTCCTAGGGTCATTTTTAATCAACATATTTGTTTTCTTATTATTGAGTTTCTGTGTTCCTTTGTCCTTATATGTTTTGGATATTAACTCCTTATAAGACGTATGGTTTGCAGTTGTATTATCTGATTATTTTAGGTTGTCTCTTCACTCTGTTGGCTATTTCCTTTGCTGTGCAGAAGATTTTTAGTTTGATAGAATCTCATTTGTCTATTTTTCTTTTGTTGCCTGTGCTTTTGGTGTTATATATAAAAAATGATTGCCCAGATCAATGTCATGGAAAATTTCCCGTATGGTTTCTTCTAGCAGTTTTATTGTTCCAAGTTTTATGTTCAAAAGTATTTTTATCATATTTCAGAACATTACATGGGTACAAATGTCTTGGTTACTTGGATTGCTTTTGTATTACTTGAGTCAAACTTATAAGTGTGCCCATCACCCAAATAGTATACATTGTACTGTTGTGTTTTGCCTCTTAGGTGTAATTTCACCCATCCCCTTATCCCCCTCCCACGTCCTTGATTTCTGTTGAGTTTCACTTCCATCTTTGTACATGGGTACAGACTAATGGGCAATAAGCACATGAAAAAATGCTCCTTACCACTAATCATAAGAGAAATGGAGGTCAGAACCACAATGAGGTATCACCTATCCCCAGTGAGAATGGCTTTTTATCACAAATTCCCCAAACAACAGAAGGCTAGATGGCATGGACGTGGAGAGAAAGGAACATTTATGCACTGTTGGGACTATAAACTAGCACAACCTCTACAGAAAATATCATGGGGATTCCTCAAAGAACTAAAAGCAGACCTACCATGCTATCCAGCAATCTGATTAGTGGGTATTTATTTACCCAATGGGGAAAAAGTCTTTTTTTTTTTTTTTTTTTACCAAAAAAAGGACTCATATTAGGATGTTCTTTGCAGTACAGTGCACAATCATAAAGATGTCATCAACTGCAGTGCACATCAATTTATGAATGGATTAGTAAAATGTGGTATAAAGACCATTCTCCTAAGTGGAATGGGGAATGGAAACAGTGGAAAAACAACAAAACCTGTACTCACTATTAAGTTGGAAATTCTGGGGCTGGGCACGGTGGCTCACACCTATAATCACAGCATTCTGAGAGGTCATGACTGGAGGATTCCTTGATTCAGGAATTGGAGACCAGCCTGAACCAGAGGGAGACCCCCATCTCTACTAAAAATAGAAAAACTAGCCAGGCATTATGGAGGAGCCTGTAGTTCCAGTTACTTGGGGATCTGAGGCAAGAGCATTGCCTGAACCCAGGAGTTTGAGGTTGTTGAGAACTGTGACACCACAGCACTCTACCCAGTAGAGTGTGACTCTGTCTAAAAAAAAAAAAAAAAAAAAAAAGGTGTATTGAAACTTATGTTGAAGTCTTTAAGCAATTTTGAATTGATATTTTATGTGGAATAAGATGAAGGTTGAATGCTGTTCTTTTGTGCATATGGACGTCATTCAGTGCAAAGATTGTTTTTTCCCCTTGTGTGTTCTTAGCGTTTTTATCAGGATCAATTGATCACAAATGCATGGGTTTGTTTCTGGGTTCTCTTTCCCTGTTCTGCCTGTGGATGTGCCTTTTTATGCCAGTGCCTTGCGGTTTTTATTACTACAGATTCACAGTGCATTTTGAAATCGGGTAGTTGGTGGTGTTGGTTTTGTTCTTTTTGCTGAGGATTGTTTTGGCCGTTCAGGGTTTTTATGGTTTCATATACATTTTAGGATTACCTTTTGTTTCTGTGAAAAATATCATTGGAATTTTGACTAGGGATTGCACTGAATTTTTAGATTTCTATGGATGTTATAATGATATTACTTCTTTCATTCTGTGAGCAGAGAATATCTTTCCATTTATTTGTATCTTTTTCAATTTTTTCATTAATGAGAACAGTGTATAGATTTTTCACTTCCTTGATTAAATTTATTACTAAGTATTTTTTATAGCTATCGTAATTGGGATTTTTCTTAATTTTTTATTTGAATAGTTCTTTGTTAATATATGGAAATGCTACCGATTTTAGTGTGTTAATTTTGTATTCTGCAACTTTACTGAGTTTGTTTAGTAGTTTTTTGTTTTTGGTTTTTTTTTTTTTTTTTTGGTTGGGTAATTAGGATTTTGTATATATAAGGTCATGATAGATACAAACAGAGTCCATTCGACTTCCTTTTTTTCTGATTTGGATGACTTTTATCTATTTCTCTTGCCTAATTGCTCTGGCTAGGACTTCCAGTACTATATCTAAGATAAGTACCAAGAATGGTTATCCCTGTTTTGTTCTGATCTTGGAGGAAAAGCTTTTAACTTTTCACTGTCGAGTATGATGTAACTGTTCACTATGGACTGTGATGTAAGTTTTCACCGTTGAGTATGATGTAACTGTTCACTGTCAACTATGATGTAACTTTTCACTGTTGAGTATGATGTTAGCTATGGGCTCATCATACATGGCCTTTGCTGTATTGAGGTCCCCTCTTTCTATACCTAATTTTTTGAGAATTCTTATCATGAAAGGATGTGGAATTTCACTGAATGCCTTCTCTGTATCTATTGAGACCATCATATGTATTTTATCTTTTATTCTGTTACTGTTTCATAGCATATTTTTTGATTTACCTGTTCACATCCTTGCATGCCGGGGATAAATCCTACTCGATCGCAGTGAATGATTCTTCTCATGTGTGGGTGAATTCAGTTTTCTAGTATTTGGGGGATGATTTTTGCATCAATGTTAATAAGGGATTTGAGCCTATGATTTCCTTTTTTTTGTAGTGTCCTTGTCTGGTGTTGGTATCAGAGTAATACTAGACTTGTAAAATGAATTTGGAAATATTCTTTCCCCTCTGATTTTTTTGGAAGAGTTTAAGAAGAACTGCTATTAGTTCCTTTTTGAAAGTTTTGTAGAATTCAGCAGTGAAATCATCAAGTTCTGGGCGTCTTGATGGGAGACTTTTTAGTACTAATCAGTCTCTTTACTTGTTGTTGGTCTCTTCTAGTTTTCTGTTTATGATTCGGTCTTGTTAGGTTGTATGTGTTTAGAAATTTATCTTTTTTTCATGTTATCCAGTTTTTTGGTGTGTAAATTGTTTTTGGTAGTCTCATTTCTTTTTACTTTTGTAGGATCAGTTGTAATATCTCCACATTCACTTCTGGTCTTAATTATAATTCTTCTCCCTCTTTTATTGTTATTTTTTTTTTTGAGACAAAAAAATAATTTGGATGAAATTTGGACAAAATCAACCAAAGTAAGTGGAAGAAGGAAATAATAAAGAAAATCACGAAGAATAAAACAGAAAATAGGCAAACAATAGAAATGCAAATTAAATCAAGGCTGGTTCTTAAGAAAACATCAGTGCACTTATGAGCTCAGATTACTCAAGGAAAAAAGAATAAAGACACCGCACCAAATTAGGAATTATAAAAGTCCTCACTATGGAGTCTGAGAACGTTAGAAGGAAAATGCTGTGTTTAACTTTATGCCAATGAATTTTTCTTCTATGACAAAATAAGTGTTATTTGAAAGGTAATAATGTCTACATTTGACTCAAAAATAAAAAATCTGAGTATCCCTATATCTATAAAATTTGTAATTTATAACTAAAAACTTTTCCGCAAATATAATAAAACTCTAGGCCTGGGTGGCCTGACTGGTAAATTATTTCAAATATTTAAGGAAGAAATAATACTAATTCTACATAATTGCTTTGGAAAAACTCATCTTATGAGGCTAGCATTACTCTGATACTAATACCCAAGAAAGATATTACAAAAAAAAAAAAAAGAAGAGGAAACTATGGCCCCATGTCTTTCATAGATATATAGTTATCTACATCTTTAATAAATAGTAGCAAATCAAATTCTGTGATGTATTGAGGATAATATGCCATGACAAGGTGGAGTTTATTTTAGCAAATCAATGTTTATTTAGTCTTTAAAAACTGACATTGCAATCACCATATTAATGAAGTGAAAGACAAAAGACTCTGTGTTAATCTCAGTAAATGGAGGAAAAGCCTTTGACAAAATTCAGTAAATAAAAATGCTATCAGCAAACTAGAAAGAGAAAGGCATTTTCTCCACCAAATAAAAAACATCTACCAAACTCTACAGCTGGTGTCACATTAGCGATAACAGACTGGATAATTTCTTCCTAAAGATTGGGAATGAGGACAGCACGTCCATTTCATCTTTTCTATTTTTTTGAGACAGAGTCATTGTGTTACCCTGGGTAGAGTGCTGTGGCGTCACAGCTCACAGCAACCTCAAACTCTTAGACTTAAGCAATTCTCTTGCCTCAGCCTCCCAACTAGCTGGGACTACAGGTGCTCGCCATAACACCCAACTATTTTTGTTGCTGTTGTTGGTGTTGTAAGGCTATTTTTTTGTTGTAATTGTCACTATTGTTTGGTAGGCCCAGGCGGGTTCGAACCTGCCAGCTCCGGCGTCTGTGGGTGGTGCCCTATTTTCATCATTTCTATTCAGCATTGAATAGAACTGGTCCTGGCCAGTTCATTAAAGGTCAGAATATTAAATTAAAGACACAGAGTGGAAAGAAAGGATTGAAAAATTTTTGTTTCCTCACAACATGATAATAAATGTGGAAAATAAATGTATAGGGAATCTATAAAAATGCTGCTAGAAGTCATGAGTGAGCTTAATAAGAGTACAGAATAGGGCAGTAAGGAGAAATCATATTTTTAAATGTTAATAACAAAAGAACATCATTTGCAAGACTTCCCAAATGAAGTCATTAGGGATAAATGTAACATAATGTGCCTAATACATGTACCGTGGAACTCACAAAATGTCAGGAAGATTAATTAAACGAAACTCCTTTTTTAAATTTTAAACATGTTTCACTTGACAGGAGAGAATAATCCCTAGAACAGTGATTGCAAAACAACATTCTATGAACAGAATTCCATTTTCTCCTTCAAGTTCTAATACTATGTTAGACTTTATCTTGTTGACTATTTGGGGTATGAAAATGAATTAAAATTATTCTTAAATTCTAACTTTTAAAACCATATTTATCAAGGAAGAGCAACACAACTTTAGTGGTAGTGAAAAAGGGACCTGCAGGGTGACAGAGGACGGAGCTGACATTTTACAAAGAGCTGAGCTCCCTTGGTCACCCAGCAGGCTATCAATGGCAGAGCTTTCCCACTCCACCCGCACGATTCTAATAAGTTCATAAAATGTGAGGATGGGCTTGCCGTATCCCTTATCTGTCTGTTTGCCCACAGTCGCACACGTGTCTGAAGGAACAACCAGCACTAGCTGGGAACAGGATGAGCAGTGTCTAAACGGCTGGTCTAGTATCAGCAGCTGCCACCACCCGGCCCGCCTGCCGAGGGCACGCAGGTGTCCTCATCTGGGGCTGTTCTTGTCACTCTGGACACTGCTACCTTAAAGAAATAGGCAGGTTGATTGGCTGAAGGAAGGAGCAAGTGTAAGCAAAACTGTACCCAGAATCCAGATCGCTGCAGGCCTGATGGGGGACGTGGCTGGCGAGCCAGTCGGAGGACTGAGTGAGATTCCATGCGGGTGGGACAGGCGTGAGGGGCTTGGCTGCTAAAACTCCCTCCTGAGTGCCTCTCGACAATCGGATCTATTTTCTTCAAAAACCTATAAATGTGTTGTTTCTTGATAGATTATGCAATTGTTATTGGCCTACCTCTCATGCCGGTGTTAGTAAGATAAATGTTGAATCTGAAACACAATATGTAGGATAATTTAGGGTTTACTTTTTGAAATATGTAAGATAGTTTTCATTTGAGCAAGCTGAAAAAAAAAATAAAAAAAACCATTTCAGCCACTGAAAAACATTGCCAGCTTTTGAAATTAGCTTCCCTGCTATCCCTAGCTAAGCCACTTTAGCTTCAGAAACCTGTATTTTGGAACACTGATTGGATGAGAACCATTCCAACAAGGTCAAATCACGGCACAGGTTTCCCTAAACAGCTGGCCCTGCTGCCTCACAAGAATATTTCTCATGGCTTGGTGCCTGTGGCTCAATCGACTAAGGCGCCAGCCACGTACACCTAAAGTGGCAGGTTCAAATCCCCAGCCCGGGCCTGCCAAACAACAATGATGGCTGCAACCAAGGAATGGCCGGATGTTGTGGCAGGCACCTGTAGTCCCAGCTACTTGGGAGGCAGAGACAGGAGACTCGCTTGAGCCCAGGAGTTGGAGGTTGCTATAAGCTGTGATGCCATGGCACTCTACCCAGGGGGATAGCTTGAGGCTCTGTCTCAAAAAAAAAAAAAATATTTCTCATGCAATTACATAAGGCGACTCAGGCAGAGGTTTGGGTTGAAGCAGTTTTCGTCAGGATTTTCAACATTCTCAAAGGTTAGATACGTCTTGGGAACCTCTGCTGACATAGCCAGTGATCTCCTGGCAGTCGGGGTTCCCAACTCTTTTTCCAGCCTCCATTCCTAGGATTCTTGGCAGGAAAGAGCAGAGGTAGTGATTTTGGGGTGACTCAGAATCTTGGGAATGTCTTCTGTGGGGTTAGGTATATCCTGGCTTGGGAATAAGTGTGAGGGGGTGGCTGTCATTAAAGACGTGTTTAAATCAGACAAATTGTATTATCATTCCACTGGGAAAAACATACTGGTCATCAAAAAGGCACCTTGAGTAAGTAAGCCCTGGGCTGAAGGGCACGTGCCTGTGTGCGACACCTGTCACTGAACTACCTTTAAAGAATGTAGACTGTTGGTCTACCTGTGGCTCAACAGAGTAGGGCCCTGGCCCATATGCTGGAGGTGGCAGGTTCAAACCCAGCCCCGACCAAAAACTGCAAAAAAAAAAAAAAAATAATAATGTGGACTGTTGTTCCCCAAAATGAGTTGTGGGCAAGTTTGGGGTAGAGAGAAGCTGCTCAGTGGCACAGAGGGTGGCCTGGGTGCTGTGTGTAAGGCCACCGGGAGAAGCATGGTTGGTGTCCAGGCGGGAGCGGAGCTGGAGAGAAAGGGTTAGCAGAAAGTGGTTTTCATGTTACTTTGATGTTTGTTGAGTCTCTGCACAAAACCTTTAAGAAATTTTTTGTTGCTCACTAATGATTTGATTCGAGTAGGTTCTTCTGGAGAAAATGCTGGGGGCTGGTGACAAGCATTTAATTCTCTGAGCCCATGTTCTCATTTGAACAATTAGGGTGTCACGATTCGCATCAGCCAGCGGAGATAACTAACCTTTTAATGTCTCTCCAAGGGAAAAATTTTCAATCCTCAAAATAATTCTATGAGGATGCACAGCCAACGGGGGAAAGATGTGTTAAAAGGGCTTGAGCTAAAGGAAGCAAATGGACAAAAGGAATTCTCCTTTTATTAAAAAATAATTTTTTTCGCATGAAAATAATTCTTCTGCCCTATTGTAATCCTTGTTAATCTTTGTTATATTTTTTAATGTTTGTATTTGATACAATTATAACTATACTATACACTATAAATAATAATGTCTTCTTTTTTTTTCTTTCATGTGAAATGCTTCTGATAGTATCTGCATTTGTATGTATTTCTGTATCTTTTTATGTATCTAATTACTAGTGTACCATCAATAATCTCTTATCAGGTAATGATCTCTGAGTTTTGCTTTCTAGAACTCTGAAAATTTATTTCCCTGAGGTCTACCTTCCAGTTCCTATTTAATCATAATTTATTTGCTTTGTTCTTAATGTAATTTAGTCTGAAGATTATAATAGTGAATGTATTTTCTAGTGCAGAGTCTGTATAACTATTATTTTAAAATACTTTATATAACTCTGAAAAGGCCTTCCCAAATGCCCCCCATCCTCTCCTTGGTTATTGGATACAGAGTTGTTTACAAATCCTCACTATTTTAAACACCTCTGTAATGTATAGTTTTACAATCTCACTTTATCTTTTGGATTGTTTTCTTGGGAGAGAGTCATAAAGTAGAAATCAATTATGAATTTTTATAATGCATAGTTCTAAACGGGGCAGGGCAAGAATCATATTTTTGTTTTTACCACATTAAGTCAAAGATGTTGCTTATTTGTGCCGCCGTTTTTCTCAAATCCTAGAATTTCTCAGTGTAGTATTTTCCAGGGGAAGGAATCTTCATCGTTGGGATAATTTTGTTGTTTATTTTCCCTCCTTGCTTTCCCTACCATCATCCAGAGTAGCACCAAATGTGGAGGTTTATTCCAAATCAAGTACTCCGAACCTCATTTGATCAATAAAGGTATCAGGGAAATGGCCTTTTAAAAAATTTTTCTTATATGTGTGTATATTAGGTTTCCACTTTTGCCTTTACAGAATTAAAAAGGCTAAATTTAATGACAATAACAATGTTTCACATAAGGACTGAGAACAAAACCCTCATAAAGAATGAGTGAAGATAAATACATTCAGAAAGGAAATCAGACGATTGCTGCAGCAAAATATTAAGCAATAATAATAGTAATGCAAAGAAAGTAACATTCACGTTGTCAGATAGAAGTATGTCTATTATACTTGATCAGAAATGGCATTTTTATATTCCATTGGGTACCCAAGCTCTGGTAGGGTGACACCAGTGCTGACGGTGCTCGACTGGCTGTTGCTGGATGAACGTGGGACACCACCTGCAGACATGACTGACTCTCTTCACTAAGAAGAAAAAGAAGCTGACAAGTGGACTCTGCTGCTTGCCGATTGAAACCTTTCTCCTTATCCCCTGGTGAATTAATTCTCTTTGTGGGACCAACGTTATCAGCCTAGAGGAATAAGATTTTGTAACACAAAAAGGGCAAGCCAACTGGCACGGAGAAACCTGCCCAGGGTGATCGTGAGTTTTGTCCCTTCCTCTAAAGCAGGGGGCCAAACAGGTGTAATCGTTGCTCCTGTCCCTTCTCCTCTTAGCAACGAAAGAAACAGGATTATTACTGCACGAAATGAGGAGTTGAAATATTGAAAGTACTGATTTTGAGGATTTAAAAATTTCTATTAGCTATGGGTTCCTCTTTGGGAAAAAAAAAAAAGCAGCACCATATTTTGCTAAACAGAGAACGACATGAAATGAGCAGCCTCTTCTCTCCAATACTATCTTAAGCAAGAATACAGTCAGGAATAGAATAATTATTTTCTTTAGTTAGACAGAGTCTCACTCTGGCACCCTGACGGGAGTGCCATGGTGTCAAAGCTCACAGCAACCAGAAGTTCTTCAGCATAAATGATCAGTTTTTCTATTTTTAGTAGAGATGGGATCTTTCTCTTGCTCAGGCTGATCTTGAACTCCTCAGCTCAAGTGATCTGCCCGCCTTGGCCTCCCGCAGTGCTAGGATTGCAGACGTGAGCCACCATGCCCGGCCTACCTGTACTCATTTATACTTAAATCTAAATTGTTAAATGTAAATAAAATTGAGCATTCAGTTTCTTGTTCTCACTAGGCACGTTTTGAGTGCAAGTAATCACAAATGGGTACTGGCGACGACATTAGTGCAAATTAAAACATGATTTAATGACACATCCATTCAAACAACTGTGGTAAGAAAACACGGAACTTGCCAACCCTGCTGGCTGGAGAGCAAGTTTTATCCAGTCCCTTGGAAAGCTACTTGGCCTTCAAGCTAGGTATGTGCACGCCCTATCACCAGCAGTTCCATCCCAGCAGAAATATGTACAAATGTGCCCCCAAAGGCGAGAGGGTTCGCAGCAGCCTTCTTGATGGGAGCACCAACTAAAAACAACCCACATGGTCGTAGAGGGTCAAACTGATCCACTTGGGTCTCAGTTTCTATAGAGGAATTCTCCACAGCCCTGAACATGAGTAACCTACCAGCTGTGAAACCACGGGGACCCATCTCATAAAGATTAAATTCAGTGAAAGAGTATATTTTTATGAAGCTCAAAAATCATGCAAAGCAGTCTATGGTATTAGCTAAATCTGAGCAGTTGTTGTTACCCTTAGGAGAATAGTGATTGTGAAAGGAGGGGCTCCATGGGGGTGTTCACTTTTTGTGCACTTACGATGTCTACTTTCCTCTCTGTGTGTGTGCAATTTTTCTAAATAAATAAAATATAGTAGAATGTTTATCTTTCAAAAAATAAACACACACTGTTGGCCACTGATTTGTGACTTTGTCCCGGGGAAGACATGCACCTGGCAAAGACCTTGTCGAGCTCCTGTGTGGTCAAGTCCATGCTGAAAGACGAGTAGAGAGTGGAAGGCCAACGCCTGCAGAGGATAAGAACACGAGTCGCCTAC
>CAUYQV010112041.1:0-11850 GCA_963574575.1 Galagoides demidoff
GGACCACAGGCGCCTGCCACAACGCCTGGCCATTTTTTGGTTGCAGCCATCATTGTTGTTTGGCGGGCCCAGGCTGGGGATTCGAACCCGCCACCTTAGGTGTACGTGGCTGGCGCCTTAGCCGATTGAGCCACAGGTGCCAAGCCAATATCTGATTTTCAAAAAAGAAGTCATTTAGTGTATATAATTGACATATTTTTTAGCTTGCTTTTATTTTAATGACCATATATTCTATTTACAATTCACTGTGACTACCCTGATGCCAAATCAATTCTTATTGGTTCTTATAGAACCATTCATATTAAATTATGTTAAAAATTGTTTTATGATTATGAAACTGAACAAAAATATGCTCAGGGAGGTATAAGATAAATAAAAATTAGACATGTTTGTGAATATATATATTCAATAATACCATTTTTCATAAAAAGTAACTGGTTACATGAAATATATTTTAATGGATATTAGTCTGTGCTTTATAGTCAAACTGACCTCACCAACTGTGTTGAGTACTATGTGTCACCAGGCCTTTTTAAATTCTCAATTTTTCTTATCTTGGAAATAGGGGGGAAAATAATAGTACCATTTCACAGTTTGGTGGGTATTAAATAACAGTCATAGAGCAGTAAGTATGGGGCTTAACATGTAGTAATAATAATAACTGGGAGTTATTATACATTATGTTGATCCATCTTCATTTTCACAATAGATAATCTGGAAAAAATGTACTATTGGAACTCATGAAATGCTAGATTATTAATGATGTATAAAATTTATTCCTTAGGTTACAGCTTAGGAATAAATTTATATCCTGGAAACCAATAGAACTTATCAAAATTAATTTTGGGGAAAATAACTGAACTATTTATGAAAGTGGAATCAAAGTTAAAACTTGCTATACCCCAACTGATCCCCTCTCCTCCATACTCCTGCCCCAAACCTGCTCTGTTTATGGTATTTCTCTGTTTAGTTGATGGCAAATTCATCTTTCCAGATGCTCAGACTAAAAACATCAGAGTTGTCCTTAACTCCTCTTCCTCATCCAGTCCATTTATAAATCCTGATGTTCAAAACATTTGACAACTTATCTTTACATTCTCTGCTATTCCAATCTTATCTAATCTGAAACATTTATAAAAATTAAATTTAAAACATCCAGTGTTGCTTTTGCTAGTTGCCATTTTATATTTGGAGCAGAATCTTCAAAAACTTCTCTGTATTTAAAAAATAAAATAACCCCCACAGAAAAGAATGCTAATTATTTTGCTACTCCTTATACAGTAAGGCAGTTAAAGCATATCACAAAATTTTTATTCAAATAAATCATAAAAATGTAGTAACTGCAAACCTGTAAATTGTCATTAGTAGCCAGTGTTTAATTACCAGTACAAGTTGTAGTGCATTAAACTAGCATTTCTTGTCATTAACTGTGGACTGACTCTGTACTTTTTTAGCATCTTTTTTTTTTTTTGGCATCATTTCTATATCTTTTTTGTGTCACTACTTGCTCTTCTTGTGTTGGGGAATTATTAGGACCTTGAAAACAAAGCGCCGAAGAGTAGACAAAAGACATGTGTTACTTGGCCTTTTGCACTGATCCTCACTAACCCATGTTATCATAAGCACCAGATTCACCAGGTTTTCAAAGAGGAAAAGCAAGTGTTTGGTGATGAGGTAAGTTTGGATTTAATTTTCACTTTGAGACACATGGATACTATTCCCTGAGAAAACGTTGGCATTCTGAAGATGTTCAGGCACTCTTTATCCAGAAGCTACCAACAGCTCTGACTGCATGTGAGGATCTGGTGGCTCTGAGGCCTGTCAAAGCAAAGATATTAAGAACCAGCCGCCTCATTCCTCTATCCTTAGAGATCAAAGATGTTGGTGGACTTTCCTGCTACCCAATCCTTGGAGCAGCAACTTCCTCACAGAATTTGAACTTACAGAAAAATAATTCAAAGTATATGGAATTAAATAACAGCAGCAATAAGAAAGATAACTGGTCCTGAGCTTCCCAAGTACCCAGGAATGTTTCAACCATAGTTTGTGTGTTATTTCATTTCATCTCTGCACTATAAACAAGCAGACAGCTATGGGCCTTCCCTGGAGGAATAGCTTCAAGTAGAATTATAAAGAACACCCTAAATCTTCAGGGAAGTTCAAAGTCATAGATAAATATAGAAAAAGTTTGAAGTAGGAGTTTTACAACCACAGTGAGTTGTATGTAGAAAATCCCTCATTGATACGACATAGCAGCCCACTGAATAAACATTAAGTCTAAGACACTGTATGGATATGACTCAGAAGTAGCAACAATCTTGTCCTCAGCATTGCTAATGGTGTTTCTTAACCATCCTCAAGTATTTATCACATCAGGAATTTAAAATGTACTAGATTTTTAAAAAGAAGGCCTACATTATCTAACATTTATCCTTTTTCCATTTATATTTTAATTTTTTTAATCAATAATTTTTTTTTCTGGGTAACTCTCTACTATGATGACCAACATTTTACTGTCCTTTCTCCCTAGAACTGGAACAAAGACTGATGTGCCCACAGTTATTTCTAATTCAGAATGCTTATATTCTTTTCAGGGAAGGAAAAAGTTTAAACTCAAGTTGCTGCTATTCCTTGTCACTAACTCAGGCAATAGAAGAAAAATATCACCCCAACTAAGAATCTCTTCTCCACCCATCTTTCTTTACTCTGCAGGTTGTTTCAGCTCAGCCTGTGGTGTCTACTAGTAAAGAATCCAGACACTGGCCATTGCATGGTCCCTGTTCCTAAGACCAAAGTAAGCTAAACCACAAACCAGAGGTGAAATAAAAAATCTGAGATATAAGTGTGACATGCTGTGTTGGACCTTAGCTGCTTCTAGTAGCCTTTTATTGCCATCTTTCGGCTTTAGCAGCAGCCCGATTTCTTTCAGATAATCACGCATCACCCCTCTAAGTGGCTCATGTGATTCAGGGAACTATGACTTTGTCACATTTCTGTGAATGGCACATGTGACTCAGGCCTAACCTAAATTAACCTGGTTCCTAATTGGTTCACAGAGAGCAGCATGACCTAATTTAGCTCAGTGAAAGGAAAGCCTGAGACTCTAAATCAAAGATTGAGGGAAAGGACAAAAGGAATACATTAAGGAGGAAGCATGTTGTAGCCCCGGCAGCTGCTGGCAGCAACTGTGGAACAACCAGGGAAAATCTTCACAGAAAGGGCTGAGGTCTGGCAGGGGTGGGAAGTGGGGGTGAGTGTTTATTCCATAGCATAATTGCAGTGCAAACCTATTCAGTACACCAAAAAAGGTAACAAGAGATCAGGTGCCAAATATCTCAGGTCCCTCCTTCTGACTTACCCTCATATTAGAATATTGTCAGCAAAAATTAAGATAAGACATACCAAAGCAGGGTAATGACATTCTTAATGCTAGGAAAAACAAGTTTTCTTTCTGCTAAGTTTGCTAAGCTTGGAAAATTTGAACCTGGCACCAGTGGCCGTTTTCCCTGGCACGGTGAGAAGCCTGTCTGCAGAATGAGCCTGAGCAGAGAGATATGGGGATAAAAGAAAGGCAGAGTTAGAGGGAAAGATGGAACAAAGAGCAAGAAAGCCGAAGTGAAAGAGTGTGAGTGTAGGAGAAAGCAGGAGCGCAGTAAAAGAAAGGAATGAGTTAGAAAAATCAGTTTTGTACAGATAAAAATTTAGCTTTTGCAGACATACATTTTAGGGTACATTGACCCTTTGGCAACCATTTTACAGTCATGAAATACAAACATAGAAATTATATGCTTATTTATTCAGTCTGCAATTAATCAGTTCCGGACACTGTTAGATTCTCTCATTAAAAACCTGTAAGTCAATGTAGACCCTGGGATATTGGTAAGATGAAAGTAACTGACATGTAAAAAATACGATATAATGTGTAAAAGCTATTGTATAGAAAGGGATAATAAGTGCTTCAGGAACAAGAAAGAGAAACTAACTCTGTAAGTAAATGTGGGTGAGGAAGTAAGCAGAAGAAGTCTCTTTAGATGTAGCTAGAAACCAAATTAGAAAAATTATGGTAAATAGATTCTGAATGAGGACAAGTAGAAAGTTTACATTGGTATCAGAGGCTTTAATTCATATAATTTGGATTAAAATACTAGCCTCTGTTACCAAACCTTCTGTATGTTCAAAAAGGAAAATAAAAACCTACATGCCAATGTCTGCTATTAATGTGTCTCACTGATTTTCTTCAGTCTTTTCTTTTTAGTTAAAGATTTAAACTATGCTAACTGTAATTTTGTATTGTGCAGTGGCAAACTATAGATTTTCTTAAAGTGGGGGCGATCTGATTGAAATATCACTCTACCACTTCATTAGCTTTATGGCCTTGCTTTATGGCTCATATTAAAATTTGAGTTATCTCAGTTTCCTCATCCATAAGAGGAGAGAAGCATACTAACCTCCTACAGTCATCTGATGTTACATTTACTAGCACCGCGATCAGGGCTTGGGTAAACAACTACATGCTAAACAGCTGAATGTTAATACCAGGGTGGAGAAGAGGGTTTTTGTAGCAAGAGCAAGTGGATTCTGGATGAGTAGAAGGCACCAAAGTCACTTTTTGTCTTTCTGAGTTTTTGCCTAGGATGATATCAGAGATGCAGATTTCAACAACTTTGTGACGTTAAATGGTGAGTTGAGGTATAAGCGTATCACATTTCCAGTGCTTTGGGGGATAAAAATATCACATGTCATATATGTGTATTAATACTGCATTGATCTCTCCTGGTGATTCTCTCTAGATTTTTGTTTTTACTGACTGCAACCTCTGTTCCTATAACCAGTCTTTACCGAGATATGCCACAGAACTACACAAGCACTTAAGGCAAGTGAGAAAAGTATCTTAAAGGTTAATATTTTAAAATTCTATATGCAAAGCCATATTTTACTAAATCCCACTTGAAAGCAGTTTATAGCTGCTTAAGACAGCAGTCCCTAACCTTTTTGGCACCAGGGACCAGTTTCATGGAAGACAGTTTTTCCATGGAGGTTGGGGAGGGACAGGAGGAAAAGCTCAGGTGGTGAGGTGAGTGATGGGGAGCAGCTGTAAATAGGGTTCCAGGTTAGAACCAGGATTCTGAACCAAGGTGCTTTGGCCACAGAGGTCCTGTACTAAGGAGTCCTCTTTATCGCTTTGCTTTCATTCTGGGTGATTCTGTTACAGATGTAATTATGCTCTTGTGCTATCTTCATTCCTGAGATGATTCCTCAGTCATAACAGAGTGCTTTTTAACTACTTTCTGATTCTGAAGATGGGTGATGTGCAAAGGCCTAGAGGACGGCTACTGCAAGTGTGGTCCACGGACTGGTGGGTTATGTCTGCATACCATTTGCACTCTGCAATCAAATAGATACAAAATTGAGATGTTTAAAAATATATAGCGTCCTGCTGCTCACATCCTGCTGTGTGCCCAGGGTCCTAACAGGCCACAAACAAGAACCTTTTTGGCACTAGTGACCAGTTTCATAGAAGACATTTTTTCCATGGATTGTCCCTGGGTAGGGAGGGAACAGGAGGTGGAGCTCAGGCAGTGATGTTGTGTGGCCCAATTCTTAACAGGCCATGGTCTAGTGCCAGTCTACTGACCAGGGTTGGGGACTGCAGGCTTAAGAGATTTCTCTTTTTAAAATACACGCACAAAGAGTACAAACTGAGCCAGAAGTGTTATTTTCTATACTAGTTATTAGCATGTTAACATTTCTCAGCTTTACATTTCAAAGGAACAGTGAGGCCTATCCATGTCATAAATGTCCTCTTCCACAGGACAGGGCACTGTGCTAAGGAGACAAAAGAGAGATGCTCTCAAGTTCCTTGCTTTGCTTAGGCCAAACACAAAGCCACGCCATTCAGACATGTGAGAGTTAGATTGCACTTCAGTTTTTGTTTTGTTTTGTTTTGTTTTTTAAATCTGGTTCATGTAGTTAATTGTTGAAAGAAAAATGGACTAAGGAGCTAGCACCAGGACACAAAACTGAGGACTGATGAAGCAAAGTTTCCTATTCTCCGGTTAGTAGACCTTAAAACAATTGCTCAGTGTGATTCTAGAATTGCTTTGCACCAGGGATTGCTGGGTTCTCCCATTCCTCTTATTTCTAAGTGGAAGTCTATTGTGGTTTCCCACATCTTGTGTTGGGCATGTGGAGTGCAAATAACCAGTTGTTTTGTTCATAGGACTTGGGCTCCAGGAGGACTGTATTTGGGTATGAGATGCTGAATTTCAAGTTAGATGCTGTGATTGTATGTGACTTTAGATCTGTAGGATGCAATGATTATATTTTGTTTAAATGAAGGAAGTGAAAATTTGTGAGAACAGGGAAGGCTGTGATAGATTTCACTCTTTCACAAATATGCATTCTCTTCATACTTTGTCATGCTTTTCTGTGAGTAAGATCTACTTTACTGCACCACTGACTTTGGCCTAAGGCATGTTACTTTATTTGGCCAATAGAATGTCTGAGTAGAAGCTTTAAATGTGGTTGCATATTTCACTCAGCTTAGTCCTCACTCTCTGTTTTTACTCCCCAGAATAAGAACAACATGTCCAAGATAGTGGCTTACTCCTTCAGCCTGGGCTGATGCAGTGAAAAGTTACTTGTCATGGAGCCAAGGTCTAACTCAACCAAGTTCAGCTAAACCCAGCAGGGCTACCACACTCTTGAACTTGAACAAGTAATGCATGTTTGTTGTTATAAGCCACAAAAATATTGGGATTGTTTATTTATACAGGAAAAGCTGGCTAAAATAAGTTATGAATTAATTTGTTCTTGAAAATAAAGGAAGAGTTATGGTTATCTATAAAAATGCTTAGCTTATAGAAAAAATGTACATAACTAAATGCATTATTAATAAGAATTATTTGTAGGTAGTATTTATAGAGATATTAGTTGAGTTGCTTGGTTATTTGGCTACTCAGTGCAATGTTATTCAGCCATTTTTATCTCACAGCACACTTGAACCTATAGTTAAACATGCACGGCACACTTAAATTATGTTGATCAAAAAAAAAGAGTAAAAAAAAGAATAGGCTTACTATGCTTTGAACAGCTTTCAGAAACAATTTAATTAATAATCTTTAAAAAATTTTGCAGTACACCTAAGAGCCTATCCTGGCATACCAGGGTGTCATGGCACACTGATTAAAAATCACTGATAGGCAGTAGTTTCAACCCTAAGTCAAAAGAGTTACTTGCCAAAGTTGAATACTCAAGACACAGACTATTTAATGCTGTATACATATGCCAATATGGGTAATAAGAACATGTACTTGGCATGAAACTCAAATTATTTTTTAGGTGAAAAAAAAAGTAGTTTTACTTAGAAATGTATTTTGAATGGCATCACTGAAAGAAGAACTGAGTTGAGGAATGTTATGGCAAAGCCCAAGGGAATTATGAGTTCAGGAGTTAATTAGATGCTGTACACGCAAAGGGAGCAGTCTGAAGAGCCTACGTAGGAAGGTCTATCATCCAACTGCACAGCTGACTAACCTCATTATTCATCTTTCTAAATGGTTTTGCAACTGTGGGAACTAACATCAATGTATTTTAAAATTCTAGAAAGACATAGTTGCATCTCATGGATTGCTAATTCATCCTATCTATAAAAACAATAGAAATGGAAAGATATTAATATGTCCACAAATGGTTTCCTTAAAAAATTAATGTATTGAGTCATTCCTGAATCAATTTATTGAATAGATATTTACTGAGTGCCTATTATATGCCAATCTATTGACTATTGAGAGAAGGTATATGTGAGAAAAAGGCCATCTACTCCAGGAGCTTATAACTTAGTACAGTGGTTCTCAGCCTTCCTAATGCCTCCTAATGCCATGACCCTTTAACACAGTTCCTCATGTTGTGGTAATCCCCAACCATAAAATTATTTTCGTTGCTACTACATAACTGTAATTTTGGTACTGTTAAGAATAGTAATGTAAATATCTGATATGCAGGATGTATTTTCATTGTTACAAAGGGGTTGCAACCCACAGGTTGAGAACCGCTGAGTAAGTAGACATGTTGAGATTCACACTTGTGAATTAATTAAGTAATAAACCATAATAGTAAATGATTTTTTTTGTGTTAAAAAGAATGCTTCAGAAAATAAATTCTTTGGATACTGGAAGACTGAGATAAATAAAAGGAGGGCTAGATGGGCATCTTTAATCTCCCATGGGAGAGTTTGACTTAAGAGGAGTTTTATCTTACAGGTAGGAGACATGTGAGATCTAAGAGCTAGAACAGTTATAGGTCTAGCGAAGCAGTACAGGAGACTGAGAACATTGGGGTCTTAAGGAGACTAAATTACTGAAGGGCTTAGTGCTAAAGAAATAAAAGTGACATATTTATACTTGAAAATAAAAGTGACATATTTATACTTGAAACTTTCTGCATTGCCTTAGAGACAATAATGTTGCAAATGGAGACAACGGCTAACACAACAAGGATGGAGGTAAGCTTGTCTGTTAGTGTCACGGGACCTCGGGCTTCTTGGCAGCTTTTGCTAGCTCAGTGGATATCACACTCAGCTAAAAGAGAATTATTGCTGGAACTTTAAAGACTTGTCTGAGTCTAAGTTAAGTTCTGATTAAGAAGTACCAGACTGTGAGATCCCCATTGTATTAAAGAGAATAATAACCCAGCTTTCAACAATGAACATATATTTTCCATGTATTCTTGAGCTGTTGGTGCATGGAATGGGTAACAAGTATGTAGGTTCTAGAGTTATTTGGTTCTAGAGAAAGAATCATCAGGAGATTCCCTACGCTTTTGCCATTTTTGACTGTAATCCACAGTAAGAAATACATCTTAAGTCCCAATCCAATACACATTCGTAACTATGTCTATATCAACATATTAAACATACAAAATAGTTACAATACTCTATGTTTATCTCACTGGGACTTAGGCTATAATTACTGTTTACTATGGTAGTGGAGTCAGAGGCTGGCTAGCGTTTCCTTTATGTCTTTGCATCCCCCCCCCCCCCAGTTTTCTTTGGGTTTTCATAGCGACTCCTTCAGTTCTGTTGTAAAACTCTATTATTCTATAGAGTCACTGGCATAAAAGGTTCTTGCTACCACTGTCACTGGCATAAATGGTTCTTGCTAACGTGGCAGGAAGGAATTCAGGGATGCAGACACAAAGACAAGAGAGCAATAGCGGCAAGTGTATTTGAATGAAAGTACACTCTCAAGAAAATGGGCTCTGTGGAAGTGACGGTATAATCTGGGGGAAGGAGAAAGGAGAGTGAGCCAGCTGCAAAGGAGCGGCTGCCCCAAAGTCTAGGTGTCAGCTAACCTTTGGGGGGGGAGGGGCATCAGGGATGGCAGTGTGGTCAGCGTCTTTCCCTCATTTAGCTGATTTCCTAGTAGCTGTCTTAGTTTTTATACATAATTTCCCCGTTTTCCCCACAAAGGGGGTCAAAACCACAAAACTGACTTATCACTGTGGCCTAATGGGGAAGCAGAGGCAACTGGGGTTCTGCCCCCACACGTGCCCAGGTGGTGGACACTTCCCATTTGCACCTTGTGATAACCCCGGGTCTGGCTGCTTCCTGGAGTCAAATGGTTGACTTCTCCGTCCCCTACTCCCTTGCTCATGTCTAACTGACTCCTTACTCAATTCTACTGATGTGGTGGTAGAAGTGGGAGGGGAGAAAGCCCTTGACAGTCCTGTGTTTGTCTCAGTCTCTCAGTGAACCTGAACTGGGCATTTCCTTCCCACCAGTGAGTCATGCTTTCGTAAAGCCCAGCCAGTTAGGCTCTTGGTAAAATAGTTTCCCTTAAAGGGAGACCTTGTTAGGAGGAGCAGAGAACTCTAAGTGTATTTCAAAATACTTACTTTTCCCCTCTTCCTACATGAGGGTTTTTTCTCCCTCATCTTCATAGTGAAAACATGGTAGGGTTCTTGAATGCAAAATTCATACAAGTGTTGAGAGTGTGACCTTAACATTGGCCTCTGAGAATTTTTAACTCAAGCTAGTCTGAGTTAAAAATTCTTCTTACTGAGGAGTCAGTAAGTCATCAACTACACTACAAAATGTTGCTACTGATACTGGCGGGAGCTGCCAACGTTCAGCTGTTGGCCCTCCTGCTCTCATAAAACTGTGACTCTCCATATTCACCTGTCTGTCTCTAGGTTTGGCAGTGATTTGCCTTTTCACCTTAGTTCTCTGATGAACCCAAGAATTGCTGATTTTCATTTGTTCAGTTTTGTTTTTCTTGTCATGAGTAGGGAAATGACAACTTCTAAGATTTTTTAACATTTCATTTATTAGGTGCCACCCATGCTGTTATTTTCTATTCTATTTAATTTTATTTCATTTAAAATATTGCTGATTACAACCCACTGAACTAGTTACTCTTATGGCTATATAAGCAACACAATTAAATTTTTCTATAACTTGAAATTGGGTAACACTGAGTCTAAAAGCAATTGAAATGATATATTTGATTAGATAAAAATTTTAAATGTGACAAGAAAAATACCTAAAAGTAAAAAACTGGGAAAAAAATTTTTTGCAACATATATCACAGAAAAAGGGTTAAAACTCTCATAAATATATATATGCTTCTTAAATAAAGAAAAAAGATGACCCTATAGAGAACATGAACTAGAAATATGAACAGAGCTCATAGAAAAAAGAAATTCCCATAGCTCTTAAATAAAAGAAATGACGTGGGCGTTGCCTGTGGCTCAAAGGAATAGGGCACTGGCCCCATATACCGGAGGTTGAGGGTTCAAATCCAGCCCTGGCCAAAAACTGCAAAAAAAAAAAAAAAAAAAGAAAAGAAAAAAGAAAAAAAGAAAGAAAGAAAAAAGAAATGGCTTTAACCCCAGGAGTAATAATAGAAATATAATTGAAAACTTAAAACTGAGTTATTATTTCTTTCTTATCAGATAGGAGAAAACCCAAAAGCTGGACAAAATAGTCTGTTGACAGAGCTGTACAGAAATAGTCATCCTAATACATTATTTATGTAAACACAAAATGTTGCAACCCCTATACAGGGGAATTTGCCAATATGTAGCAAAATTACACATAATTAGCAGTCCTACTTCTAAGATACACTGGCAAAAATTCAAGAAGATAGGTTCACAAGGAATTCGCTATAGTGCTACTTGTAATAGCAAAGACTGGAAACAACTGAAATGTTCATTTATAGAGGGTGGGTTAAATAAAACCGTCCCACATCAACACAATGAAGTACTTTGCCATTATAAAAAGGTGCAAATAATATCTGCAGATATTATTATTTAATGTCTCTAGATACACTCAAGTTTAAAAAGGAGTGTTTAGTGTTTAAGATATACTGTCATTTATCTACAAAAGTGGGAAATAATTTTTATATTAAAAATAAAAGAAACAACAGATTCTGGCTATGATGTAGAAGAGTAAGAACTCTCATTCATTGCTGGCAGGACTGCAAAATGGTACAGCCATGTCAGAAAACAATGCAGCAGTTTCTTACAAAACTAAACAAACCCTTATTGCACTCTCCAGCAATTGAAATCCTTAAATGAGTTGAAAAGTTCTGTCCACAAAACAAAAAACCTATGCCAGGCAATCCTAGCACTCTGGGATGCCAAGGTGAGTGGATTGCCTGAGCTCAGGAGTACAAGACCAGCCTGAGCAATTATAAGGCCTGTCCCTAAAAAAAAAAAAAAAAAAAATGCCAGGCATTGTGGCAGGTGCTTATAGTCCCAGGTAATTGAGAGGCTGAGGCAGGAAAATCACTTGAATCGAAGAGTTTGAGGTTGCTGTGAGCTATGATGCCATGGCTCATAGACTGTGGT
>CAUYQV010112042.1:0-27787 GCA_963574575.1 Galagoides demidoff
GGTTCATTTGCATTCTTTCCATTCTTTGCATCTCTTAAAATTCAATGTGAATAGTTAAGTTCCAGAAAGCAGAAAATAAATAAACATTGAGTTGGGAGGTAATTTTATAAAGGATTCAGAAGGATTCACGGAGGAAACAAAAGCTGCCCCAGGAGAGGCAGGCTGGAAACTGAAGCTGTGTTCCTAATTGGCCCCAAGAGCTCTCTTAGGACCTAGAGGAACCTCCTGAAAGTACAGGTTCAGACATTTAATCCTGTTACTGCTTCTGTAAGGATACACATATATCTGAGGAGGTGATAATAATTTCTTGGGGGGGGGGAATCTTCTTCATATAAAACAAACTAAAATGAGTCTGAGCAGCAAACTAACTCTAAGGATATAAAAGTTCGGTCACCTTGAGAACAGTTCCTGTTGGAGAAATTGCTAGAGATCCGCAGGTCTAAATCTTTTCAAGTTTGGATTATACACGTAAAAGGATGCAATTAATTAGCATCTCGGGCAATGAAGTGTCCAAGTAATGCCTTGGACAAAGAAGTGATCATTTATAATCTTGTAATGGAGCTACTTTTTCAACGAGGAGAAACAAAGCCAGATTAAATGGAGAAAAAAGATGTTTGGTGATGTGGAAAGCATATCACAAACATATATGATAACTTAAATGGAAAAAGTAGAAAATGTGAAACACATCAAAAGAGTAAATGAGAATTTCAGTGTCAATTACTTAGAAGATACCAGAAGATGAGTGTGGGACTTTGTAAATTTCTTTCTTTTTTTTTTTTTGCTGATTTTAAGGTTTATGCAGCTAAGCAGACATTGAGCTTGCAGTTAAAAATCTTTCTACAGTAAACACACAATATATCCCATGGCAGAAATGCACATATACTTCAGATTTGTTTCTGCTCAGATTAAGTAGAGTGAAGCCGCTGACTTCAGACAAGAATAACTGCTCGTACATGTGCAGTTCATCCTGATATTATTTGTAAAACATGTGCTAAGATAGGCAGATTGTATTAATTTACTAACCCGAGTATTTTCCCATGATAAGGAAAACACTCTGCAAAGATTGTAAAAACCCTTTTCCCATTTTATTGTTCGAAAAAAATTAAAATATTAAAAACCTTTTACATGGAGGTCTTGGTTCAAATTGTGCTTTAACTGGTCCATAAGACATTTTTTTTCAGAGATCAAATAATTGAAGTGAAGAAACATACTGTAAGTGGATGATACTTTTTCTATAATAAAATATAGACTCTCTCACACATCTGGCATAATGCTCTGTCCTCTGAGAGCAGATACATCTTGCTTTACAAATGTAGGTTCTATTAAAATTGCATTTAAATTAGGTGGAGGTATATAAACTCTACTTTCAGATTTTTATCATAAAAATTAAATATATTGCCATGAACATATTATCCTGATAGATAAAAGTTGATTCTCTTAGACAAGGAAGAAATTTAGAAAGTGATGGGCCGTAATATAGCAGCTACTCCCAGCAATCCCGACTCATTACAGCACCACGTTAGACTTCACTCATTCATCCCCTTTCGTACCTCATCTGCCCTTAGAGTCTCCTCCATCTTTCACAAGCATTTCTTTTTGCCTTCGGCAAAGCCTGGCAACTTGCAATCATTAAGCAGACCATTCATCACTTCTTTCTCCTTTAATACACTAATATACTTCCCTTTTTGGAAGACACGCTCTAGTTAATTAAGGGAATGATTTCATACTCATCAGGTTAGGCTCTGATGCTTTTAACAAAAACCCCTCAGAAGTTTAAAGTCACCTTAGTAGCAAGCTTAAAAGAAGACATTCCTTACTAACTCCCTGAGCTCTGAGAATGTTCCACCTTCATTGATTTTATGTGCTTAAAGTATTAGAGCTCTGAGGGGGTATAAGTATGTTCTCTACATTAGCTTACTCTTGAATTTCTACATGTAACTGACAGTAGTAATGAAATAAGGCATCTGCTATAATAATTATATGGTAAGAAAAAAGAGAAAAGACAAAGATATATTATAAATAATTGCTATCGTTGAGATGAGAGTAGCCTTACTTGCTATTCCATATTCCAGTACGGATTAGGTTTAGGTATATCGATATGGTAAATGAATTTTATACCATCTTATTTAACAATTAGTTTAAGGTAGCATCTGCTGTGCTGTGATTTTAACAATCTTAAAATAATAGGATTTTAAGTTAGATGCTAGGAGAACATTTTTATATTAGGATTATTTTTAAAGACAAAAAAGAAAGAAATATTGCCAAAATTGCTTTCCTTGGGTGTGGCTAGGCACCAAAATAAATTTATATCTGTCCTTTGTGAAAAGCAAAGTCAAAAAGTTCTTTACCACCTAGAAGGAAATAAACAGAAGCAAAACACACACACGTACAAACTAAATAATTATTCTGGAAATGGAAATAAATTCACTATTGAAACAAATACATAGAAAGTTCCACATGCCCAAGGATGGGATTAGTCTTTCAAATACTCTTCCAATGAAAACAACTTAATTAAATGCCAGGTAAATTAAAATGTTGAAGCTTAAATGGGAGATGAACTTGCAGCAAAATAAGGACTATCCACGTCAAAATCCATTTGAAGGCAGAAATTTTGAAAGCTAATAACTGCAGGTGGATTTTGAAGAACAAAAAAAGAAAAAAAGGGTTTTGCTTTCCACTGTCTCTCGGGAGACAAGGCTTCTACTTCCCCAAATTGAGAAGTCTAAAGGAGATGTGTCTAAGAAATCCCTCTTTCCTCAGCTTCAAGACCAATTAATTATCTTGAATCCAGTCACAGAAAAAAGGAAAAAAAATGTTAAAAAAAAAAAAAAAAAAAGACCCCTGCCCCTGGACAAAGAATTTCCTTTGGAGCAATCTTCAGAATGCTCCTCTGAGCCCTCTTTTGAACTGGGCCTTGTTCTTGGAGTCTTCCTTTGTTTTTTATTCTTTGAATCCAGTTTTAGCAAGAATCCTTCATTCTTTTGTTCTTTGTCCTTTGAGTCCAGTTTTAGTAAGAACACCGCTCAGTCGATTCAGACAAAATCCCCCTCCCTCCATCACTCTGGCCTGCAGTTAGCAAGAAGCCTGTTAACTATGGTTATTGGTAAACCTGTTCTTTGGTAAGAACCCCCCTACCTTTTATGTTTCCTCTTAGCGATTTTCCACTCATAACCTCCCCATTCTGCTCACTGGCCGTAGATCCCCTGCTGCCTTTGCTACAGTTAGACTTGAGCCCAACCTGGACCACCTATTGCAATAGTTCTCAACAAAGTCTTCCTTACAGTTTTAACAAGTGTCAGGGTAATTTTTTCCTTTCACATCCTAAAGTGACCACAAGCCTAAGCTTGTATCAATCTGGAGTTAGAATACACATTACTTATATGATTTGAATAACTCAAGTCAAGAATTTAACTTGAAGTGGCCTTAAGTCAGTAATGCACTTAGATAATTTCCAGAAATCAACTGTCTTTTCCTCTGGTACTAATCCCTGAAAGCAAAATAGCCAGAAGCCCACAGCAAGCACTGTAGGACAGAGCGAGAAAGAACTCCAGGGCAAGCTTTGTAGTTCTGGTTTGAAGGCTCAAAACAGGAATTACAGAAAATCCTCATTTTTCCTCCTCTTTCCTGGGTTCTATTGTGCTCCACCCGGAGAGGATTCTTTCACAAAAGAGACAGCCTGTGGAAAACCTCAAAAGCCAAATTTCTCAGGGAGGAGCCCTTTTCCTTTCCGTTGGGCGTAGCTGCACTCTCAAGAGAGTGGAGAAAACTCTATTGCTTTTTATATCTCTCCGTCCTTCTCCAGGAGGGCCAGAACGTGGGCTCTGTTTTGAAAGCGCGTTACAGAGCGCGACAGCATGGTTTGACGTTGAAGCCTGCCAATAAAGGAAGCCCCAGGCAGCCAAAGTCCTGGAAAGACCTTGAAGAGAAGGGAGCATGTGAAGGTCATAAACGAGCTATAGGACTTACCTTTAACCTGGACCTGCAGAGATCTGATCTCAATTAGCTCATCAGAGATTCTGAGCACTATACTAACAGATAAACTGGGTTTCAGCCTGAGTACTGTGGGGCCCACACTCATGACGGAGCAGAGAGCACTGCAAAGGTTTGGAGGCCCTGGACTGACACCAGAACCACAGTCCACAGGCGGACAAGGAGAAATTGCAGTCTGAACCCACTAAAATGAAAATGCCAACATCTGCATAGAATTTAAACAAGACACCAAGTCTCTTAAAGTGTCTCCCAGGATGTTTAAAATGAGTTGGTATAGAAAAAAATCACAAGCATTTCCATTCGTGTGGGAAAAAAACAATCTATGGATACCAAGCTGAGATGATAATAGTTATTAACATTTTCCGACAGAAACTTTAAAGCAGCTGTTACATGAATGCTTCCACAAGCAATTGTCAACACTCTTGCAACAAATGTTATATAAGTTTTAGTGAAAAAAAAAAAAGTTTTAATGAAGAAATAGAAAACAGGAAGAAGAACCAAGTTGAAATTTTAGAATGAGGAAATACCATAACTATCTCCCTCCCACAACAGAAACCTCACTGAATGGGCTCACGTAGGGTGGAAATAACAGAGAAAAGAGTCAGAAATTTGAAGATAAATCAATATAAATTATTTAATTTGAACATGAAAAAGAAAATAATAATAAAGAGAACAAAATCTCAAAGACTGGTAGAGTGATAAAAGACTGCCTGACCATGACACTAGAGTCTTAGGAAGAAAGAATTCAGAAAACTCGCCAACTTTGTCAAAAAAGAAATCTATGTTTCTGTGGATATAGCACCTATGATAATGCTTGTGACCCACTGTAGGCCATCAGGAATAATCTGTTGAATGAATAAATAGTATGCTCCAGTACACTGACGAGCCTGTGGAAATACTACAAAAGTTCAGTATAAATTAGCCAGTTTAGTAGATTCAATATCAGTGTCTGAAAACCAATTGGATTTCTCTAAATGAATAACAAATATAAGAAACTGAATTTTAAAAACTATGTTTATGACAACTTCAAAACACCGTCAAAACTCCTAGCACAAATGTATAAAATTACTAATAACAAATTATGGGAAACAACCAAAATGTCTCACACTGATAGAATGAAAAAATGCACTGTAGGTTGGTCTTAAAACGTAGTGCTTTTCAGGCGGTGCCTGTGGCTAGGTGGGTAGGGCCCAGTATGGGCCGGCCCCATATACCGAGGGTGGTGGGTTCAAACCCAGACCCGGCCAAACTGCGACAAAAAATAGCCGGGCGTTGTTGTGGGCGCCTATAGTCCCAGCCCCCCAGGAGGCTAAGGCAAGAGAATCGTCTAAGCTCAGGAGTCGGAGGTTGCTTTGAGCTGTGTGACACCAGGGCACTCTACCAAGGGTGACAAAATGAAACTGTGTCTACAAAAAAAAAAAAAAAAGTCATGCATTTCACCAGGGAAACTAAATGAAAGACAATTACTTATAAACTTCATCCACTGAATCTTCCCAAACCTCATATAGACACAAATATTATAGAGTAGAAATTTATGTTCATAAAATTCAAAAGTAGAAAAGATCTATCCATAAGTAGTAAACTTACTCTAAGCCAAAAGGAAATGAGATTATTATCATGAAAGAATGATGAAAATCTCTGCTGAGAAGTTGATGTAAATTAGGAAGGTCAAGGGGACTTGGAAAGAGCTGGCTAATCTCTATTTCTTAACTTCAACAGAAGACACAGAGGTGCATCACTTACTAAGATGCTCTAAGCCAACATACACATTAATAACATTCTTTTGTATGGGCAACATTTTTAAATAAAACAACTGGAAAAATTGCAAAGTGAGATAAATTACTTTTTATAAAAGCCCAAAAGTGAATTACTGTGCTTGTTTGGAAAGCTGCATCTTGATATGGGATATTAGATTGTAATTTTTCTCACTCTAATGCATTCTAGTTTTTGAACTCTTGACTCTTCTCAATGCCAAATATCATTATAATATGTTATTTTGTTTAATACGTGCAATTAAAAGGGCACCCTGGAAATGTGGTAGTGTGTAATGTTTTCCAGATGCTGGAGGTGGAGAACACTATTTTATAGTGTATATTTGCTCCTACCAAGGACTCCCCATTTTATAGACTCATGTAATATTAGAAATCTCTTCTCATTCCATTAAACTCTGTCCCTGGGTTTATAGGTTGAAAGTGAATTACAGTTCAGTACAGAAATGAAGGAACCCCTTCTACAGTGCTGCCCCTTCTTTTAAGGGAATTTACAAAGGCATGAAATGGCCAGTTTTTGAAACCAGAATTGCCAGGGCCATCTTGCTTCTTTTGTGAGATTTCAAAGCTATCAAGGATATATTTGGGGCTACTCTGAGACGAAAGTGATCACTGTCTAGCTGACTAAAACCTGAGTCTTAGTAAGTGGTGAGTAGAGACAGTTCACAGGAACAAATTATAATTCTACTTATCTTTTACCACATTGTCTTTAACCTACTATATTTTCACATCTCAGCATTTTCTTTTTTCTCATGATTTCTAAAACTTTGTTCTATCTTTTTTAAAACTGGAAATGTAGCTTTAAAATTTCCTTCCTGGACAAATAGTTAATTCATACAAGATTCTGCGTGGATTACAGAATTGGATCCTGTTTTCAAATGATTTGCTTCTCTTGCTGTATCTTGTAAAACCTACTTTTCTTTGATAATTTATAGTTATAAACAGGCATATTTATGTGAAGATTTAAATTAATGGCTATTTTGCATAACATGATGGAAAATGAACTTTTACTTTGACACTGGTTAGGGCTACTGACTGTATTTTAAGATCACTATATTTTGCAGTGAAAATATAAGTAGCAGTGTTTTCATCACGTAATACAATAGTTACAGTGTTCAAGAAAAAACCAGGCTCTGTGCACTTAATTCAACTTGGCGGAGAGGACCATTCCTTCTCTGGAGGAGACTGATACTATGCATAGAAATTTACATATGAAAATATGCTTGCAGACCTCTTGGATATAAAGTCTAAAACATACAAACTAGCCTGGATCAAGTTTTCTACCAGTAATCTGTGGGAATTAAAAATATTTAGAGCAGAACTTTAATAATTCCTCTATAAAAACCCATACACATGTAAATGTGTATACATAGTATTTGTTGATTTATTTTTATTTCTTCCAAACCATTTGCCTTGAACAATTAATTGAAATAAGATCTGTCTGATTCTGAGATAAACTCACACAGTTGATACGTGAAGATAGGTCTCTAAAATACCTGAAAATACTGAAATCTCTAAATCTGATTATTTTAGCTGTACTCAGTCATGGTAATTCAGAGCAAATGATTTTATTATGACATTTTTGTTTGTTTTGAGTAAATACTATTGGACTCCTACATATATGCACATACCCATATTCACAGACCATTGATGTATGGCTTACTGAATTTTAACAAAATAAATGTATCTGTGTAACCAATACCTAGATACAGACATAGAACAATACCATGTCTTAGAAGTCTTCCTCATATCCCCTTCTCTTCATTATTCCATCTCCCCCAAAAGTCACTATCTCATTTTTAATACCATAGATTAATTTTTCATGCCATTGAACTTTGCGTAAATGAAATCCTATCCTGTGCCCTCAATTATCTTTTATCTCACTCAACATTGTGTGATTTATCCATGCTGTTTTATTATTTTAATGCATGCCGTTTTATATATTTATATTTTACTCATTCACATTCCTGCTTATTGTAAAATAATGATCTTAGGACATAATCGATTGTGACCATTAGCTATGCTGAAAACACAGTATTAAATATTTAAATTCTAATTTGAGGGAAACTGGCTCAAACCCAGTGGTCTAACAGGCCATAAAATGGACCAAAAGAGCTATAAAGCTTAATTCCTTTGCTTTATATAGAAAAGATTCATTCCCCATCTCAAATAGCACACCCCTATTAAAAGGCTATTGGCAGTTAGCTTATTCCTAATTTAGCAGGCCCTGTTGGATGGCCAATCCCCATTCACAACCCTATTTCCCTTTTTCACCTTCCTCTGTACAGGCTGAAGAGAGCAAATATAATTTTTTCCAATCATGGTTGCTGCTAAGAGTGATCCTAAGAGTCCCAACTGGTTAAATATCAGAGGGAGTTTTCTGAAGATTTCTGGGAAAGCTTCTGCTTTCTTATTAAGGAGACAAGTGCAAGGGGAGAGAGGACTGATTGCACTCGCGTTCCTGTCTTGCTTCTGGGTGTGATTGCTGAAGCTTCAGCAGCCCTTTAGAACCATGAAGTAATAAGTATGAGTGTGAACAGGTAGGATGGGAAATTAGAAACTTCGATTATACTGTCGTGGTGCTGAACCAATTTTTAGACTCCTTGTTAAGTACATTTGAAATTTACTTATGATATAACTGTTAATTGGAGATTTCCATTACTGCATCTAAAATATATATCTTATACACCTTCACTGAGATTAAGATAGAACTATGCACTTAATGCATCTTGCTTGGAATTGTGCTTCGCTTTGCATCAGTTTCTTGAAAATCAACAGCATCCTGATCAGAAGAGAAAAACTGATGTTTCCATCACATAGATGAATTCTGCTGATTTATCGAACACGTGAAATGCTTTCACATGCTTGGTTTCCTTAAAAAAAAAAAACAACACAAAACCCAAAAAACTCTGAATCTCATGCTATTGCAGCATAACTCAAGAAATTGTTCAACTACCATAATATTTAAGGTCTACTTGGAAATTTTGGTCATATGAAGCACCTACCAGAAATCTCTAAAGGTCGATGGACTTCAAGCATGATTATTATCCCAGCAGTAACAACAAAAAAATCCTTTTGCAGCTTTCTTCAAAGAGGTAGACTATTATAATTATAGTTCCTAAATGATTTATTGTCTAATTATATTGAAAGTTCCCACAGACTTCTGGTCTGTAGTTTGGGGGTTAGGATTGTGGGAAGGAAGGCCGGGAAAATAGTACAAGAAAATGCGAAAGTCCTTTGTGCTTCCTTTTAAAAGCTTATTACTTCTCTATTTGCAGGTAATTAACTTCATTTGTACCAAATATCCCTTTATTTCTCATGTAGTGGTTTTCTATGGCTATGTCTGAGCTAAGTTTCCTTTTTTTTTTTTGCAGTTTTTGGCTGGGGCTGGGTTTGAACCTGCCACCTCTGGCATAGGGGGCCTGCGTCCTAATCCTTTGAGCCACAGGTGCCACCCAGTTTCCTTTTTTTTTAATTTTTATTTAAAGCAAACTTAAAATTAGATGGATGTGCATTTCAAGGGGTACTGCATTAGCATTTGGACTTTGTCATGTAACATAATATCTTATTAACAACTTCCATTTTTTCTGCTTGTGATGAGGCCATGTGCTATGTTGAATTGGGTAAGGAATGCAGTCAGAAAGACTGTATTAGTAGAGAAGATGAAGAACTCTAGGAACATTTATGTTAAAGTTCTTATTTTGCTTCCTTGGACAAACACTGGTTTGTATAATTAACAAATTTTTCAATTTTTTTATTTTCTAGGAAGAACACTAAGGAGTTTGGGGGGACAGCTTTATGGCATTTGTGAAGATGAATAAAAATCTCTGGCTGTACGAGTCTCCTGCTTTTCATCAGTGTCCACTATTTTAATGGACCTCATCTGCTTCACCTAAAACTCACACTGTGCCATGAAAATGATGACAAATACTTCCCAGAAGAACCAAAAATGGGTAATGACGCGTATTTATTCTCCTTACAAACCACCGTTTGTAAACACAAGGAAAGCACCAAAGAATCCCAATGTATAATATTTGAATGTAAATTTTTCACGTATGCTAAAATATTAATGTTTGAATAAATTGAGGGAGATGAGTAGGAAAATAAAATTCCATATGGAGATACATATACACAAATATGCACATCTTTAAAATAATAAAAATATGTCTAAGACTCAGGGACACATAATGTTTGTTATCAGACTTTATCCACGCAGGGTGTCAGAAGCAAGCCTTTAATCCACTTTGTAAACTAACCTCTGACCAGCTTTGGCCATCTAAACAAGAGTCATATTTTTGGAGACACAAATTTGTTTTGAACAATGACTCAAATGTCATATGCACAGATAGGGTTTTATTTAACGCCAGGGGCATGTCTTTTTCTACTGACATTTCCTGGAAAATAAATTCCTATTTTGTAACCAATCTATGAATAATGAAACACCTTCTCATGAATGGCAGACTTCAGAAAGTTCAAAATTTCAACCTGGGTAAACAAGTATATATTTGTCTGGCTGTCTAGGTTTATGTGTACCTATACTCCCTTCTATAAACTGTCTCCAAAATGTTTCTGAAGCCCTCTCCTGCCTCCCACTTCCCACATTTCATAAAAAGATGTGTGTATGTGGAACACACATACAGATGTGTATATGAAGATGTTGGCTCATCCCTGTATTCTATGTAAGTGTTTCTGCTTTGAGACCAGCCACAGGCTACTTTAGGTACAAGAACATACATTCTCTCAGGATGCTCCCCACAGCAGAATGTTAAGAAGAAAGAATAAGTGTTCTTCTTGTATTAGAGAAATTATAGATATTTCTTGGTGTGAAAAGAGCTGAAGACGACTTTGATGATTGTGAACTGGGATCGGAAAAGGAGACTTCTCTGCTCTCTTAAAGGAGGAGAAGGGATGGATTTCAGTTGTGTTGAATGTCTGTGCCTCTTTTTTCATTCAGCAGCTGATTTTTTTTATTCTTTAAGTTATGTCTAAAGCAGTTGAATGAAAATATTCAAACCATCCCTCACCCACCCTCCTATACACAGCTCAGGTGGACAAAGAGAAGATCTCTCAAGGTTTCTTTCTGGGACACAGAATTTATAGGGGGTCTTTTTGTAATGGACACTGAGGTGACCCTGGTACTTTTCAATTATAAACTCTCAGTTTCTTTGGTTTCTCAGCGACTGAGTGATGTGAAAGCTATGACGATAAAAGGAGAACATTTCAATTCCATTTACTATTCAAAGAAAATTACAAAAAAGGAGTTATAACTTATATGGTACGTGATACATAGAAATTTAGAAAAATATCTATAACATTTACTCTCCCCTTTGAGTTTTGATTTGTCAAGCAGGCTTGGGGCTCTATTTTTCTCTTAAGTAATTAATCTACAATTTGATATCAGTCAATAGATTGCTTATGGTTCCTGGATAGGGCGTCCTTACCTGAAGAGAATGTAAACCATGCAAATAAAAATCATAAATCAGGGCAGTGCCTGTGGCTCAAGGAGTAGGGTGCCAACCCCATATACCAGAAGTGGTGGGTTCAAACCTGGCCCCAGCCAAAAACTGCAAAAAAAAAAAAATCATAAATCAAAGATAAGAGATTATTTTCTAGTAAAACATATGACTATGGAAAAGCAAATTATTTTGTCTTAAAAAGTGCAGTCATTGCCTGTTATGGGTATGTGACTTGAATGAGTTCTCATAACTATAAAATAATTTTAAAGTGTCTACTCACTGATTTAAAAATGAAATTAATTCCAAAATGATCCTGATTTGTCAGATGTGTTTATAGTATTGTCTGAAGTGGCATCACGGTAGGTGTTAAATAGAAGTACTAGCTCTGCTTTGCTGGATTGAATTTTGGGTTTTTCAAGTATTTGTTGTGCAGTATTAGAAATGTGTCTGTTGCATCAAGCATGACCAGCTTGTAATTATGTGGTCACTGGTGAAATATTCAGAAAATCCAAAGTGTAAAGAAAAAGGTGAAACTCATTGAGTAAGCCACTAAGAGATATAATTATTATCTCTAAAATGAAAAAAAGCAAACTAGTTAAGCAAAATGTTGACATATTTGCTTAAGACACCAAATAATAGTAAGGTTAGAAAAACACTAACATCAGTTAAGTAATTCAATACTTAATTAATATCCCACGGCTACTTCTTAATTGGATTTATCTCTACCCCCATAAGCGCTGTTAGATTTGAAGAGAAAAACAACTCCTTGGATGCCTTCAGCCACAGGGTAGTCCTCATGGCTTCATTCTCCTAAATGCAAAGTTCCCTCTGCTATGCTTCCAAAACCCTCAGATTCTATGTTATTCCATCTCTGCTGCTGCTGCCCTGATCTCATCCTGCGTCACATTCATGAGTGAAGCGTAGGAGACCAAGCACCAGGCTTAAGGAAGCAGCCACTGGTTCTTCAGGAAGGCACTGGAAGCGAGACGATTTCCCAGACGCTTGGGAGTTGTTTTGTAGCCTGTAGACAGCTCTCAAGCAACTGCGTGTGTTAATGAGATAAGATCGGTAGCTCGTTAGCGAGCAGGTGTTATACTTTGGACATTCGTGGTGCAATAGGGTGGGAGTCGAGCCTGTGGGGAAAGAGCACCTAGCAATCAGTTAAGCACGTAGCTCTAGTACGTGCGTGGGCCCACACACCTGCTGTGTAATGCGTCAATGAAAGGCCACGACAGAGGTTATACGGGGCTCTGCCTGCGCCTAAAGAAGCCCACCTCTTGCAGGCTTGTACCTTCAATCCGTGTCCCGGCTGTTTTCCTTCATGTGAGGACGGGACGCCCACAGCGGGCACCGACAGTAGAGCAAAAGCCGCTCCTTCTGCTTCTGTCCCTCTAAACTTGCCTCTCCATTCACTGCTGAGTGTATGTTCATCAAGGACTGGATCCACTTATTTACTCATTCAAGACCTGGGAGCTATGATGAGCCTGGCCCTTTTTAAGGTGCTGGAAGTATATCATGAGCAGGACTCATGTCCTCTTCTGCCACAACTTGACTTTCTTAGGCTTTCTCGGGGCTTCATTCTGCCCACAAGGCCTTTTCCCTCATTTCTTTGACTGGTTTACTTGCACCAGTTCAAGATTCAGCAAAATGGCCACACGTTTTAGAAAGACTTCAGTGACCTGTCTCCCGGCCGGCTGAGGCTGGGCTAAGTCACTTCTTTCAGTTTCCAGTGTCCCCCATTCCTGTCCCTCAGCACCCACCTGCACTCCATTGTTACAGTTAATTACTCTCTGTCTTTGTCCATCAGACTGTGAAATGCCCCTAAGACGGGGCTCTGTGTTTTCTACTGTTGTTTATTATATTATATCCTGACCCCATGACGCCACTATCAGTTATTGGAATCCTGTTGAAAAAAAAAATCCCAGAGATTTTCAATTCTGCATCACACATCATGGAGATATGAGGCAGGGAAAAAAAAATCTAATGAGTTTCTGGCTCAGAAATGCATTTTGGGATTTTCCTTTTATGCTTCTCGAAAGAGTTTTAGAATATGTGTCCAGTTGGTTGTGAACAACCCTAATTAAGGCAGGGATCACATAAGTGGGAATAGATTTGTAAAGATTGAAAATAAATAGAGTCAATGTAGAGCTCATTTTCGACCTTCCAGCTGGGCGATTCTCTGCAAAGTACATAAAAGCAAGGCTCAGTTTTTCATTACTATCCTGATCGTTGACATGCGGGTCATGGAATATCTGGTTGGTCTTCCTCCAGGCACACGAAAATGCAGTGTGATGCTGACAGGGGTTTGGACCCATGAAGTGTGAGCTTCTATTCGTTTTATTTACTAGCAATTTTCTGACTCTTCTCCTTGCAGTTCAGGCCTGTTCATCTCCATCCTCCTATGTCTACAGGCATAGGAATGTGGTAGGGTGTGTTAGGCAGTGGTTTACCATCCAACATAATTGGTCTGATCTCTCCGAGAATGTGTTTTTCTGAGATTGTGTCTGCAGAAGGAACATTGAATCCACATGTGTTGTTTTCTTTCGCTGCCACTGACATCCAGCAGTCAACATCTGGTCTGTTTTTAGTGTTTAAAAAATTTTTCTTTCTTTTTGTTCGAATGTGGCTTTTCTACTTTTCGAAACGTACCCCAGATGCAAGATTGTCTAAATGCAAATCTTTTCTCCAGAGCTTTATTTTGTGATGTTGATGGGTCAATGATTATCACTTTCCTCTGTAAAATGAAGGATGATAATCCTTATTTATATATGTTCTCTTACTCATTTCTAAATATGAGTTGGCTGTTTAAAACAAAATGATTTAAAATTTAATTTTGTGCTTTTCCAGTTGAAGGGGTATTTTTAAAAAATAATTGAAAAAATCTGGCTTAATGTATCAGAACAATAATATTTTCTTCTTCTTGGTTCAGAATGAATTGGCTTGATTTTGCAAAGGTCAAGGGATTTATTTTTTCAATGTGAAGTTCATTCATGTTCTTAATCTTGGTTTGGAAAATGTAATATTATGTGCAGAGTGGAGGTTGGGAACTAACCAAACTCCTTTGAGTTTTAATAAGAAGAAATAAAGATTCATATTAAGACTTGCCTGGGAGTGACTCAGATTCAACAGCGATCATCTTCCAAAATAAAATGACCCTGTGTTTTGGAAAAAAAAAAAATATAATTAGAGGTTTTGACTAGCCAAGTTTCAATTCAAAAAGAAACAAAAGTTGCTGTTTAACCTTAACCTGAGAGAACTTCTTGAAGCTCAGCCAGTTTTATTTTATAACTGGAATGAAGCAAGACCACCCTGAAAAAACAGATGATAATTTGTCCCTTTAAAAAAAGATTCAGCAAACAAATATTGATTTCCAGGGGAAAAGCTGAAGCCACAGGCATCCACACCCAATAATTAGCTAATCCACTCTAAACGCCATAGATGAATGGGAAAAATTACAAGAAGAAACCACAACTTTAGTCCACAATTTGACAGGTATATGAAGGACTATGATAAAAATTTTACTTGCCAACCACTTGGATTGCCAAATAATTTCCTTTTTCAGTTTTAAATATTCAACAGATTTTTAATTAAAATTTGGTAATACAGAGAGCTGTTTCAATATTCTATCCTTCGTGTTCTGATTCACCTCTCCTCATGACTAACTGATTGAGAAAGTGCAGTCATTTTCACTCAAATGTTATTTGAAGCTATTTATCTTCTTTGCCCCCCAAATTAGCATAAATACTGCTGATGAGTCACACTGTTTTTCTCAACCTTTCCTTTTGGAAACATTTAGCTTGAGAAGGAAGAAGGGAAGGTATAAAGTGACCTATAACTTGCTCATATTTCAAATGGATGTGTAATCTTTTCAAAGATTCTAATACTAATATGACATTAATTATCCCTCTATGCCACCATATTTTACGCAGTGTTAGAAAATGGGTGTTGATATGCAGGCTCTTAGACACAAAATAGGAGTTGGGAGATACTGACTGATTGCTCCAATCCATCACTGTGAAGAAAATAATGTAATCGCGAAATCTGTTTTGAGAATAAAAATGAGAGTTTTTCTCAGAAAATTAAAAGAATACTATTCAAAGACGTATTTACAAAATACTTGATTGTCCAGAATTCAGCTCCATAAATACTATAGACAGATGAACATTATCCCCATTACTCCCTAAGAACCTCTCAATAGCTGGTTATAGTTTGAAGGATTAAATGGCAAATCTTTTTTTTTTTTTAACTGATGTTTATTTTCCTCCAACTTTATTTCCATCTTGTTTAAGAGCTTGTGGAAGAACAGCTGCAGACCACTCAGGGAGGTTCCTGCCCATTCAGTGGCCTGAGCAGTGGGAGCTGCAGACCAGTTTCCGTGGCAGGCTGAGAGCTCCAGTCCTCAGTGGGGACCTGCTGGGTAGGTACAGAGGGCACCTGCAGCCTGCTGACCAGTCTGCAACCTACGGCTGAGCAGCAGTGAACTCAGGAGTTGGGGTGCTTCATTCCTCCTTGGTCACGGCTTTCTCAGCAGCAGCCTGCTCTTCCTTTTCAATCTCTTCAGGATCTCTGTGAAAGTAGAGATCGGGCATGACCTCCCTGGGGTGTTCCTGGGAGATGGTGTCACACATGCAGAGAACTTCTTGGGCCAGCCTCCACCATATCAGACCTACCGAGTGAGCTCCTTTGTTGTTGTGTGGGATGGCGATGTCCACAGAACGCAGAGAGAATCTGTGTGGCCCAGATCAGCGGGAGGCAGGTTAACATATGACACCTCTGTGAGAGGCTGGTGGTCAGTCCTGGGATCTGTAACTACCAGAAGATGAGCTTCCGTAAGGCTGCCTGGGTCTGGTTAGTGAAGGTTCCGGGAGTGGAGTGGCCAGCAATAGGAGTGGCTCCGGTGGCAGCAGCCAACTTCAGCACAGCTTGCTGGCCAGTATCCTGGAGGATACGACACCGACATCGGCAGGGTTCTCAATGGCAACGATGGCCCCAGCTCCCCAGGTGCTCTTTAGATTCATGATATAGATGCCATCACTTTCCTTTTGTAGATGTACTGTTCATTTGGAAGTCAAGGTTGGTGCCACCTAAGGAATTTGAGGACATCGTCCTCCTTCATTTGCAGGACATTAAGGGCTCCGGACACCGTGAAAATTTCCCTTTAAGTTATGGTGGGAATCCAGAACAACACTGTATGGGTCGTTCCTGCGCGGCGCGGAAAAGAACTGGCAAGTCTAGTCACTACAGGCTGACTTTGTTTTCCTTACTTTGTTTTACCCACAAAAAGCTGCCCTTTGAAGCAAATTTACTCAAGATTTAGGAGAGTGGAAAAATGAGTTCAGTCTTCCAAATCATGTTCTCTCCATGGGAACAGAGAGTCACAAGATTCTTGTTTTAATGGAAGTCACAGGACTTCTATACTAAACAGTAAAAGATGAATAGAGATAAGAAGATCTGGGCAAGGTAAAAATATTATGTCATAATCAGGCTCACTGTTATTTTAAAGAAATTATTTTATCTCATCTTCAGAGCGCCTTAGAATAGGGGGGGAAATCAGATTATAGGAAGTAGCCAACCAGTTAGGCAATAGAAAAAAAAGCCTGTTAGATGATGCCGGTGGTGTCAGTGAAAATCACAATAGTAATAATCTTAATGATGCAGAAACAAATACAGTTCTGGGTTACCAAGTGCCCTTGTATTCTTTTTGCTTTACTAGAAGAGACTTTCACCAGTGCATGCAGAGAGTTACCCCAGTCGCCTTCCAGCACATGATCTCTCAAAAACAGAAATGTTTCACCCTCCGAGATGGATTTTAAATGTTTTCCCTTTCTGGAGCAGAGCATGACTAATACAAAAAAAAAAAAAAAAAAGCCTTGGTTTTCTTTCTTCTTTGTCTGCATAGACGTGCTTTCAACCTCATGATCACTGCTTTCAATTGAGATCTGATTGACAAGGCTACAGGCTAAGCCACCCCCTCTCCTCCTTTGATACTGGCATATTCGAGTTAGAGAACGTCACACCAAGGGGAGACCTGGATCATTCTGTCCAGTTCCCTCGTTTGTAAGATGATGATGCGGGATCAGAGGGCTGCAGGCATCTGTGCAGCGTAACCCACTAGGCAGCGGTAGCCTTGGTTTAGACTGGGGGAGGGGCTCTGGGTTACACATTCATTGGATTGTGCAGCTTCTTCTGTTCTGTACCACTTTGACTGTTATTATGTAGGTTTTGTTTATAAGTGGCCATTTTTTTTCCTTTCCTAACTGAATAATATAAACATGATTTGTTAGGCTGGTATCATTGATGGTGATGGCTGCCTGTTACACATACTTCCTTCCTTTTTTGGGCAAGAAATAGGTAAGGAATTAACTGTTACTCTTAGTGCCCACAAAAGTAAGAAATGACATCTGCTTTTTCAGCTTTTGTAGCAGCTGGGATCAAGGCATGTAAATTGTCATTGCCAGTTGGACACTCCCAGCCAGGACATTTATTCTGGAATGTAAGTAATGCAAAGATGCAGGTTGCAGAGATAATGGTTCCAGAGTCAGCATCAGTGACAGTGGCAATGACAGGAAGTGTCTAGGTAGCCATAATGTCCATCCCAGTGTTTTCTGAGGAATTATTTTGACCATGTTCCTAGGACTCAGCCTTTCCTGGTTCCTGCCTATTTTCTGAGCCTAATATTCTAGGTTTTCTGGAAATTCTGAGTATCCACTACACTTTGGGTATTTCTTTTGCAATAAACTCATCCAGATTTAGTTTTTGTTGATTTCAATAAAAAATCCTAATAGTAGTTATATCATTTAAATAGAGACAACAGGCTTAGCTTGCTGGGTCTGGCAAACTCAATGAATATGCTTGGGTTATTGTATATTTCACTATCATTATACATATTCAGGGTCCATTTAATTCCTCACCTGCCATTAGGTCCTGGTTACACCCATTCTAGCCTCTTCAGAATTTCCCCTACACAGCAACATGTGAGAGTAAAATATCTTTCCATCTTCCTCTATCTATTTTGTTTTCTTTTTTAAAGGAATAGGCTCAGTTCATTCTCATTTATGTGAAGTTTCCAAAGGTTTTGCTATAAAACTTTATGCATCATTGTAAAGACCTAAAGAATTTATAGAACCTTTGTTGTATTCATCTATTTTCTCCTAGCATGCAAAGTACCAGGAGTCTAAGAACGTAGATCCCAGTCCTTGTTCTCAGTTGATTTGTCTCCTTAGTAAATTACTGCATCTTTCTGGGCATCAGTTTTCCACATGTAAAATGAAGGAAAGGAAACCTGAGGAGGGTGAGCTTTTTCTTTGCTTCACAAAGTCAGAAACTATAAGAAAATGTTGTAATATGGCCAGACACGGTGGCTCGTGCTTATAATCCCAACACTCTGAGAGGCTGAGGCAGTATGGGCCCTTCAGTTCAGGCAGGAGCTGGAGACCAGCTAAAGCAAGAGCAAGACCCCATCTCTACTCAAAATAGAAAAGTTAGCTGGGTGTCATGAAGGATGCCTGTAGTCCTAGCTACTTGGGAGGCTGAGACAGGAGGACCACTTGGACATAAGAGTTTGAGGTTGCTGTGAGGTAGGCTGATGCCATGACACTCTACCCAGGGTGAGAGAGTAAGATTCTGTCTTAAAAAAATGAAACAAAAAAGGAAAAAAGAAAGGGAGGAAGGAAGGAAGGAAGGAAAGGAAGAAAGTTATAACATGGGAAATTTTTCTCTGGTCTCTTATCCTTAATCCACCAAAATAAGAATCATTATTCATCTTTCAATATAAGGAGAAAAAAAATGGGTGATAAAAATGGAAAGGGGAAAAAGGAATTCTTTGTTTTATTTTGATAGAAACTCATAAAATACAACATGAAGCTTTGCATAATCAATTAGTTAGTCTTATTCATTGCCTAAGAAACACAAATATGGAGTTACCAATTTTTAAAGAATTCCATTCATTAAAATGAAGGCAGGAGCTGGGCGTAGGTAGAGTGATATTTTTATAAGGCACTAGACTTGTAATTTTCCAACATCTGTAGGAAGTTAAAAAACAATCACTATGATCATTTCAGTTACTCTGAAGCTAGCAATAGATGAGTAATATTTAGGTGGTTTATGGGTCCTACAAACTCATCAACTAGATTTTCAAAAGTGTTTGCAGTAAGGACCACACCTCTTTTTTTCTGGGCATGGAAAAATCATGTAAAACAGACTCGATGAAGCCAGCACTCTAAGTAACAGACCCATAGTTTATTTTTAGAGACTGGGTTACCATTAGTACATATTTGGACACTTTTTAGTCTGACTCAGTCTCACACAAAAAAACATTTTTCTCATCATTTATAGAGCAAATTCTCTGTCTCCACTCTACCCAAAATATAAAATAATTTTAATACTAGGGGAAGACTTAATAAACGTATTGCTGGGTGCTTTCTGTTTTAACATGAGTAATTTACTCAAAGCAGTTATCTGGTTAATGGGGTTTTAAGTTGTCAGGAATTCATAGGTAGGCTCTGTCCTGACTTCAGCATCAGGCAATGGCAGACACTGCTCTTTTTCAGTTTACTTTGGACACCTTTTCTACTTATTCAAATGTCCCCTTGGAGAGAATGGGTCACGAACTTCCAGCTGTCCCTCTCCTCTACGAGGGGCTGATATGCCTTCATGAGGTTCATGATTTTTCTCTTTGTTGGAAGATGATACAGTTCTAATGAAGAACAGCTGGAAAACAGCTATAATTAAGACATTTAAGCTTGAGAGTATTAGGAAGAGGCAGCTTAATGCCTTGTTACCCTTGAGCATTTTCAGAGTGAGGTACTTTTCGTTTCTAATGAAAACCATGAGAAACATTGAATGAGGGGCAGCCTTCCATGTAATAAAGACAGTATATACTTGGGTAGCCTTTATCCCTAGCAGTTTCTACCCTTAGAGACTAGCTTTTCAAGTATCTTTAGTAGGTAAAAATGATTTTCATTCGACTTTTCAAACTAAGTCATAAAATGGCCCTGTCCTTGAGATGTGGGATGCATTGACTTAAATTCACATTATGACAATAGTTATAGACATATAACTGATACCCTATTATTTTCTAAAGGAGAATTAGGATGAGAAGAGAATGGATGATGCCAAAAAGAACATTAAAAAAGAGTTTTAAAAATTCTTGGGACTTGAGCAGGAAGCATAAATCATCCACAAAGACACAAGGGGCAAGAAGGTATTTAGTAGAGAGCTGTGAGCTGGGTTCTTGTTTACCTACGTGGCCTGTAGAAGCCAGAGTAACTTTTGTTTTACTAGGGGCTCCTTGGTCAGGCCTAGCTTGACATCCAAAGAGCCCATCAGGTAAATCCTGGCTGTATGAATGTCAATAGGACTTTTTGTTTATTGCTGGACTTTACTTCTGGTATGTGAATTCCTTGGGGGAAGGGAATATGTCAGCTTTATCATCACTGAATTGCTAATACCAGAAAGGTACCTGGTATGTGGTGAGGACTTCGTAATTTTTTTGTGTGTGTGCAGTTTTTGTCTGGGGCTGGGTTTGAACCAGTCACCTCTGGTATATAGGGTGCCCAACTCTTTTGAGCCACAGGTGCTGCTCTAAAGTGATTTTTTTTTTTATAGACAGTCTCATTTTATCACTGTTGGTAGAGTGCTGTGGCATCACAGCTCACAGCAACCTCCAACTCCTGGGCTTAGGTGATTCTCTTGCCTTAGCCTCCCTAGCAGCTGGGACTACAGGCACCCGCCACAACACCTGGCTATTTTTTTGTTGTAGTTTGGCTAGGGCTGGGTTAGAACCCACACCCTCAGTATATGGGCCAGCGCCCTACCCACTGAGCCATAGGCACAAAATTTTTTTCTGGGAAGGAAGGGAAAGAGAGAAGGAACAGAGTTCCACTGAGAGACTGAAGACAGGAGAGATGACGTGTGGGCTTTTCCATAGTGCAGTGAGCACTTGTCTGTCTTTAAGTAATTCCTCTACGGTGTGTACAAATGGGTTCACAACATCTCAAGGGACCATGATCATAAGACAATGGAATCAACATCTGGGTTGACAAAATTTGTCCCAGTATGTTCACTCTCTCCAAACAGCCCTCTGACTTTTGACCTACCTTCCAAGACTTAGTTTCTTCTTTTCAAGTACCTGGATGTGTCTGCATCACCCTTCATGCTGCCCTTTGACGTGGCTGCTGGTTCTCAATTGGGTCCCCCTTGCATTTCCGCAATTCGCCACAGGGCCTGCAACTGGCCTTTAGGCACTAAGTCTATACAAAACCTGTGAATACCCAGGTATTTCAGTTTGGGCAGCAAACATTTATTCTCAAGTGCACCCCCAGTCTGGTCAAAGCCCCCCCCACCCCGCCTTCGCTAGTCGTGTGTTGACAAGGTGATTGGAAATGGAGGATGGGATTAAATCTTCAGAGGAAGGAATGAAAGAATTCACCTGTGAGGATCTAGCAACAGCAGAGATGTAATAAATGATATAAGATAAAAGTAAGAATGGTATAAATAATAAAAGATAAGAAAGAAAACAGTTCTGTGGGATCAGGGAGTATACAAGGGGGATGGGAGTGAAAAGATCTATATACTTTAAAGTCTGACCCTGAATTTTTCTTGTCCTGAATGCTGACTGCACCAGCACTTACAGAGATGCACAACTGTGCAAACAAAGCAAATTACAAACCAGTTTTGGTAATTTCTCAATGAAGGGATTACCCTGCAATTATTGGCAAACCTTGTATTTTGCAAGCCCAAAGGGAAAACAATGAGTTGTAGACTCATTTATTATTGCTGGTCCCACTCTCGCTATTGGTAAGAGAAGAAACCCTTGCCACCAGGTCCCTTCTGAGCATATACCACCATGCTCACTGTCCTCATCCATAAAATACAGTCAAAAGTGGTCTGCCTCATGGACTATAACTGGGTTTAAATGAGTCACATGTGGAGTGTTTGAAAGATTGTCTGGTACATAGAAAGCATCCAGGAAAGGTTAGCAGTGATACTGACAGTGATGACAAGAGATGACAATAATAATGATTATGTGATTCTCACATCACATTATGATGATACTATCATTGGCTGTAAATGATCAGACAAAAAGTGCTCTTGCCCGCAAGTGGCCAATCCAGAAGCTGCATGGTGCCTTGTGATTGCTGTGGCTGGTTTCTAAAGATGAACTAGACCACTCAGAGTCTTCTCTCAAAGAACCAACCAATGGTGGCTGATAAAAGTCATGGGCTTGAATGAACACTGTGTGGCAATGTGTAGATTAAAATTGGGAGGGAAAAAAGTAACTCAGAGAAGGTGAGTGAAAAAGAGGCATTGAAAGAAATGCACTTTAAAGAGTCAAAGAGTTCAGAGTAACTACCCTTGCCCATTTTTTAATACTCACTACTGGTTTCTTAAATACCTCCTAGATTCTAACCCTCATATCTAGTTTTTTGGTTTAAATTCAGTTGAGTTTGTTTTTTATGTCTCTTGAGCCTGACTAATTTTTAAAAATACTTTTTATAGCACAATTAATCATACTACAAAAAATGAGTCAGATATCATCTGGCTACAAGACTTCCTTTCAAACATGGTTTGCACATTTGAAAGCATACCAATTATTACAAACCCCGATTAACACATTCAGCTGTTTATGAACATAGGCATTTCTGTGGCGAGATCTCCTATGCACTTCCATCCTCTAGACCATTCTAAAGAGATTGCTAGATGTCAGTGACTGGAGCCATTGGCTGAAATGGCAGAGGCAGGTGTCAGGGAGTGCAAAATCAAAGTCTGTAGGGGACATTCGTGCATAGATTGAGTGAAATACGACATAAAATGGTAGGAATTCTGCCAAAATAAAAAGCTGTGCCTTCCTATGCCCTGTTTCTCTCCCCAAATAGAAATCTTTCTTAAGACCAGCCTTCTCCTGATTGGTAGAAATAAATATGTTCCTAAAAAAAAGCTAGAAATATGAATTTTTTAGTTTAAAATCTTCTAATCCTTTAAGCATTGGGAACTAATTAATTAAAAAAAAAAAACCATTCTGACCTTCCCAAAAATGTATCCACAGACCAAACTTTATCCAAGACTTTCCATTTGTACCCTCTGGTAAATAGGACGGGAAATACACTACAGTAAAGAACCAGATAACATACAATTTATTTCATGTCTTAAGGTGACATTTGACTTGGTGGTTGTACTGTAAAAAGATAAGAAGTAGGAGACTTTATTTTGAGACTATTTGTTGAAGGAAAATGAAAAATGAGCATCGAGGGTTTTTCAAAGAGTCAACATAATAGTTAGCAAATTGCAGATCCTGGTGTTTAATAATGCATATATTGGCGTAAAACTGGAGTCCCCTAGGACACCTGTATGTTACTTTGCAGTTATCTTCCCCATAATTTACATTTTAGCAACAACGTCTGGAAAATCCATAATGTATGGGTAATGTTTAATACTTTAAAAAAATTTCTAATAGGTTAATGTTAAACCCTTGGCGTTTGGAGTTGTAGTATAACATAGTCTTTGACTATAGAAAGAAAGAAGTTTAAATATGTACACATGTATTTTAATATCCCTAGAACAATGTGCTTTATTTTTTCCATCTTCAAGACTGAGCTAATTAATTGAAATAGTGTTAATTAGGTTTGGTTTTGATGAAACTTCAGAGGATACGTGGCTTTCGGATTATAATTCAGTAATAGCCTTCTTGGTAACTGCTGCATTTTCCCTCTTACTTATTTCCAAAAGACTACTCAAACATTTCTGTGAACTGTAAATCTGTTACAGCCTGTCTTTTGCTCTAAGTTCTTCAAATTGGCAGCAAAGTATTTTAAATGGAGAGGTTATCTTCCTGCCACATTTTCTCTCTTAAAACTTATGTGTCCAATGCTAGAGACAAAAAAGATAAAAGAGATTCAGTTATTGCTATTTAGGACCTGAAAATCTAGTATGACAAAGTACATACCTCCAGTGTTAGCCCTAACTGTCTAAAGAGCTTAGAAGTCATAACTACTATGCACAGATTAAGAAAATGCTGAACAAACTGAAAATCAACAACTACCCTTAGACGTCCTTGCAAAATTAAGGTTGTAGGGCAAACTGCCACTAAAATCGGGATAGGTAGTGACAGGCAAATTAATGGCTGCCAGAGAAACTCAGATCCTTATCCCTGGAACCTGTGAATATGTATTTCATAAAACAAAGAGGAATTAAAATAGCAGATGAAATTATTATTGCTGATCAACTGATACTTAAAGAGGGACATTATCTTGGATTATTGGTTGAGCCCAACATACAGTCAAGGATTCTCAAAAGTGGAAAAAGAAGCAGAAAAGAATGATAGAAAGGGCAGTTTGGAAACTCCTTGGCCTGACATGAGTTGGATGGGAAAGGAATTAGTCTATCATTCAATGGCCTCTAGAAGATGGAAAAAACAAGGAAACAAATTCTCCCCTAGAGCATACAGAAGGGATGTAGCCATGCTGACTCATTGATTTTATCCTAATGTGAACCATTTCAGACTTCTGACTTTCAGAACTTTAAGGTAATAAATTTATGCTGTTTTCAGACACCAAGTTTGTGATCATTTGTTATAGTAATAGTAGTAAAATAATCCATAGGTGGAACTAGGTAGTCACAGTGCAGCAGCTTAACTACAGCAGAAGCTTTTAGACCCACAACTAGCAAGAACACTAAAATGTTAATTTTAACAAATTGATAGAGATTGAGTATGGACTAATTGAGAGTGAAAAGGTCCCTAGGGAACTCCTGCAGGTTCTCATTGTGAATATTTGAGAAAGATCTCCTTGTGGTTCTGACAGGATAAGGGACAACCAGTGAATGTGACAGACACCTGCAGCATTCTCCCTAAAGGACTACCCTCCAAAGAAGACTTCACCTGAGCCTTGTCCTAGCTAGAGAAAGGCATTCCTTCTACTCTATTTCACTCTAGACTTTCTGTTTCGACTAAAAGAGTTTTTACCCTTTAAGCACAGATTTTTAAGCTATTGCACTGGGAAAAAACGCTTGTGAATATCACAATCCAGAAATACAGGCTGACTCAAAGAACAAGATTTAATTATAAGTATGTAGAAGGCTTTCCTTCACCCACACCTTACCACCACACCAGCAGGACTCCAATATAATAACACTGGTTTACATCAAAAAGAGCTTCAAGATGCAGACTCTCTGTGGGGAGCATTACTTAGGGAAGCCTGAACTCAAGAGAGGATGTAAAAGAAAAATACCAAAGGACCAAGAAGCCTCTGGTATCTTCAGCTATAGCAAAGATGAAACATAGCCCATATTCTGGCAAGTTAATATAGATCTTCACACGAAAGGACTATTTACCTCAGTTCTAATTATTCCCCAATGCAATATGTTTAGCTTTCACCAAAAATTACAAGACATATGAAAGGTCCAACACACACACAAACATATACACACAAGTCTTAAGAGACAAACATAAATCCAAATATGACACAGATGTTTGAATTTCAAACAGAAAATTTTAAATCATCAGGATAAATATGTTAAGGGTGCTGTATTTGTTTACTAGAGCTGCCATGACAAAGTGCCGTGAACTAGGTAGTTTAAATGGGAGAAATTTATTTTCTCATAGTTCTGGACAATAGAAGTCCAAAATCAAGGTGTCAGCAGGTTTTGCTTCTTCCAAGTCCTGTCTCCATGGCTTGCAGGTGGCTACTTTTTTGCTATATCCTCACATAATAGTTCCTTGTTGTTTGCATATCACTGGTGCTGCTTTGTGTCTAAATTTCCTCTTCTTCAGCTCAGAGACCAACTGGAGATTAAAAAGAAAAAGAAAAAAAAAAGAAAATGTCTTCTTCTTATAAGGACATCAATTGAATTAAATTAGGACCCAAAGGCCACCTAATTTTACTTAGTCATCTTTTCAAAGGCCCTGCTTCAAAAAAAGTTACATTCTGAGTTATTAGCTATTAGGGCTTCAGCATATGAATTTGAGGGGGCACAATTTAGCCTATAACAGGTTCTAATGGAAAACATTGAAGATGTGTAAGGACATATCATTAATGTAATCAGAAAATTGAAAATTCTAAGAAAGAACCAAAAGGAAATTTTAGAAATTAAAAACTCGGCCATAGGAATAATCTTTTGGATGCATTCATCGATGGGTAGACAAAGCCTTCCAAAGAATCAGTGAATCAGTGAGCTTGAAGATAGGTCAATGAAACTCCCAAACCAAAGTCCAAAGAAAAAGTGATATGAAGAGATAAAGAACAGAACATATAAGAACTTTGCAACTATTTTGAAAGGTCTAACATACAAGTAAAAAGAGTACCAGAAGGGAAGAGGAAATGTAGCAAGAGAAATATATAAGGTAATAATGTTGAAAACTTTTCAAAATCAATGACAGATATCAACCCACATATCAAGGAAGCTGAGAACCACTGAGTAGCATTTTTTTTAAAGCAACCAACAAACTAAACACACAAATACAAAATCCCAGAGAATCCAATTTAAAAGCTTATCTGTCATATTCAGATAGTAGAAAATCTTGAAAAAGTCAGAAGGAGACATTGTCTTACTTTTAAAAGAATAAGTACAAAAAATATATCAGGAACCATGCAGCAAAAAGAAAAGGGGTTAAATATTTAAAGTGAATAAAGAAAGAATGATAGAGAAAGAAAGAATCAACCAGGAATTCTATATGAGTATACAACAAACTCATACTCAATAGTGAAGGAGAAATGAAGATTTTCTCAGACAAACACTAATTGAGGACATTTCTCACCAGCATACCTGCCCCACAAATGATGTTTTAAAAAGTTCTTTAAGGAAAAGTAAAATAACATAAGTAAGAAATTTGAATTTACATTGAAAAGGGAGTCAAAGAAGAAATAAGTGAAGGGAAAATAAAAACTTTCAAGTCTTATATTTAATATAGATAAAAGGTAATGCTTTAAAAGTAACTGTAACAGCAAATTGGATGATTCTGGCACATGGCAACTAAAATAAATGAAGTAATTCCATAAGAGACAGGGAGGGAGATATTGGAGTACTGTTTTATAAGGTACTTATACTATATGGGAAGTGCATAGTGTCATTTGAAGGTACTCTTAGATAAGTTAAAAATGTATATTGGAAACTCTAGGGTAACCCCTATACAAATTTTTGAGAGAAGCATAATTGATATAAGACAGAAATAAAATGAGTCATATAAAAGAACCTTATATGACTCTTTTTCTAGTCAATTGGACCTAGAGAAAGTAGAAAATGAATAGAAATAAGAAAAAAGGTAATGAATTAGAAACAGAAATATACTAATTAAAACGTCACATTTTTAGAGTATGGAAAAAAAAAAAAGGACTTGGGTCATGTTCCATGAACTGATGAGAAAAATATGTATTCAATTTTGTTACACAAAGGATGAAATATTCTGTAGATGTCCGTTAAATCCAAGTGCTGAATGGTTAAGTTTAAATCTAAAATTTCTTTGCTAAGCTTCTTGTTGGAGGATCTATCCAACTCTGCCAAAGGAGTATTAAAATCTCCAACTCTGATGGAGCTGGGAGAAATCAAGTTGCTCATGCCTATTAGAGTATCTCTTATAAA
>CAUYQV010112044.1:0-22444 GCA_963574575.1 Galagoides demidoff
GAGGAGGGACTTGCCTTGTTCCTGGAGTCGACTCTGGGGGGAGAAGGGAGGAGGAGGGAAATGGGCTGGAGAGGGTGGGGGGAACAGGTGAGGGCTGGGGAACAGGAGTGGGCAGGGGAAAGAGGGCTGGGTTACAACACATAGTACAGAAACATGCATGGAAAGGAGTCCAGAGAGCTTAGGAATACTGAGTCACATGGTGCCCTTAGTCTTTACCTGTCTATAACCACTACTGGTGTGTAGGTGAAGCATCTCTACAGTACAGCACTGAAATCTGCTCATGATGGAAACCTCTCCTGATGAGCTTTTCATGCAGGCATTTTCTAGCTATGTTACTAGCCTTTACTTTGAGAGCCCTCCTCCCTTATGCTCCCTCCAAATTATGTGCAATTATAAATCCAATTATTATTACTAAACATTGCTGGCAGGCTGATACATCCTGCCTTTAAACAACTTATGACTGCATGGTTATAAAACACCATTTATCATTAATGCATTACACAGTGTTGGCTAAGGGTCAGTAGCTTCAGAGATAAACTGCAATCAATCCAACCTACTTAAGATAAACTCATTATATGCATAGCTTATAGACACAGCAACTTTAAATGCTCAAGTCTTTTCCACCCTAAAACCAGAAAACACATAGCACCCTTCCTTTCGTCTGCATTCCGATTCAAGCACTTTTCATCTCTTGACTGCTTAAGGTCCTACAACGGCAGTCTATGCATGTTTTTCTTTTCTTCTTCATTTAATCCTAAGCTTCTTAATATTGAAATTTTGCTATTGGCATTTATGGGAAATATATTTGTGTTAAGGTCATCCATGACCTATTACCAGATGAAATGGACTTTTTTTTTTTTTAATGTTGGGGATTCATTGAGGGTACAGAGAACCAGGTTACACTGATTACATTTGTTAGGTAAAGTCCCTCTTATAATTGTGTCCTGTCTCCGAGAAGTGTGTCACATACCGTGACCTCCCCACGCCCCTCCTTCCTTCCCTTTGTCCACTTCCTCCTCCCCCCACCCTCTACCATGTACTTGGTCATCAATGGTCCTCATATCAGAATTGAATACATTGGATTCTTGGTTCTTCATTCTTGTGATGCTTTACTAAGAAGAATGTGTAAACTCCATCCAGTTAATACAAAAGATGTAAAGTTTCCATCTTTTTTAGTGGCTGAATAGTATTCCATGGTATACGTATACCATACCTTGTTAATCAATTCCTGGATTGGTGGGCAATTAGGTTGTTTCCACAGTTTGCCAGTTGTGAATTGGGCTGTGATAACAGTCTAGTGCCAATGGACTTTTTTTTTTTTTAAACTGGTCTTTATTTTATGTTACTTCTTGGAAACACTTTAAGCTGTTGGCACCTCCTTGAAACTCCTTTTGCCTGTTTTCTATAACCCCATTCTTTTTTGTTTTTTTCCCTGCCAATTTCTCTAAAAAATGTTAATGTAAATTTTTCTTGGCTTTAGTGTCAAAATTCCTTTTTAAATATTGCTGTTGTTATGTGATCTCAGACTATCACCTCTACAGTGATTCCCCAAACTTTGTCTCCAGTGCAAACTTTCTCATGAATATGGAACGCATATATATTATCATCATTAAAAAGCACCATATATAAAATGTAAATGATCCTTCCTCCTCTATCATGCATACTTTTCTGCACATAGAACTGATTTAGGATAAATCGGTGCCAGCAATTCCTATTTCCCATTCCAGAGACTTGAGAGTCATTCTGGATACCTATTTCTTTGTTACCACATTGAATTTCTCACCAAATCACACTATTTCTGCCTCTTAAATACCATTGGTTCTTTCTCTTCCTGCCCATATTTACTTCCTCTAGTGTAATTAAACTATGTTAACCCTGCTCACTTCAAAAGTATTTTTATTTCTCCTTTTTTTGCCTATTAATTATGGATCCCTTCCATAAACCCTCCATGGCTCAGCACTTGCCTGTCTCACTGTATTGTGGCTGTCTGCTTGCTAATATTTTCCTACATTAGATGTGAAATAGTTAGAGAGGAATCTCATTTATTTTTCTATCTTAAATGCCAAGCATATAATTTTGGGTGTGTTTTTGAAGGGTTGGTTAAGACAGTGGAAGAGGGCAATTTAAATCATTTTTTCTCATCTTCTTCATCTTCCTCCTCTACCTAGATTCTGAAGAATCAAATGGGAATGGAATTATCAAAATGATGCTTGTGATGAGAACCATTTCAGATCCCACTGTATCCTCTTCCTGAAGTACAATAATGATGAACTTTTGTTTGTTTATTTGACCTATTTAGTTCATTATCTCCTCTCCTTTCTACTTCCTGTTTTATATTTTTGATATCTCAATTGCTTTCAGATTTATTAATGTCTTTGAATTTTCTAACACAAGGTCATAGATAACCCAATGTCATACCCCTCTGGCTTTTGATAATTCCATCAAACTGTGTCATTCATTGGAACTGGTATTTGTGATGTGATAGCAAATTTTGCATCAGTATGACAGCATTTATGGCCAAGCTAATTTAGATTAGTTAGCAAATATTAGGCCATGAAATCATGTATAAAATGAGATCAGTAGGGTCCAAAATATGTATTGCAAAATGTATTTCTTTACCCACTAACTTGAACATTTCTGTAGAAAACTGCTATAAGACGCTCTTGGCATAATTTCTTTGTAATAAATTCCCAATGTTCATTATTGCTTTTTATTTTCTTATTCTCCAGATGGCTACACATTTGTATTCTATTTGTCTATTATTTCACAAAGCACAGATTTCTTACTGGGTGCTATTATTTATTTATTTTTATTTATAACTTTGGTTGTTTTTATAGTCAACAAAAGCTGTTGCTCTTAACTGGCAATTTAAGAACAATAGGAAATTAGTGGAAAGCTTAATTTCCCAGGCCGACTTAACATTTCACAAGAGCTCTGCTGTTGGATGAATTTTGATTTCTGTATTGCACGTCAGCAACTTAGAGCATTTAGTATTCAAAATTGTGTTATTGCCCAGAAAATATACTAAATATTGCTTGTATCAAGATATTTGCTAAATCATAGTAATTACAAATAATCTGAACATTTATACTTAAAAGTATTCCAATAATAGAATTTTTGATGAAAGCATTACTTATATTTCTTACTTGTAACATAATGATAACCTCATAGGGATGCTGATTTTCTTTATAAAATATATAGGAAGGTATATCTCTCCACAAACAAAATTTGAAAAAACTCTGTGCTGCCATCTTATTGGCCAGTCATGGAGTGGGAAGCTATTAAGATGCATTACTGTTTAGAATGAAACATGTAATAGGAAACTGAAGCATTTTATTAAATTTTCTCAACTAACAGTTTAAAGCTGTAGTAAGAATAAAATAGTGCTTCATTGTCAAATTTCACCCTATTCATCTTTATTTTCTTATTAGTTTTAGTCTCATATTTTCCATCCCCTTAGGTGACTTAGTGGGCTGTGGTAAAGAACCCAGGAGGGACAATGAGTATCTATGGGTATGGGTTGGGGGCAGGGAAGAAGTGCATCACCTGTTTTCAATTTAGGGTTTGAAGACCGCTCTTATGGAAGAAAAACCATGACCTTTTGCCGAGGTCATATTTAGGGGGGAGAGTTAGTCCTTCCACTTGTATTAAGTTTTAATTTGGTAGCTCGTATGAACTAGAATTCTTTCTTATTTAGCAACATATGCTTTATATTAATTCAATAGTTTGCATTTTGAGGAAGATCATTTAGGGAATCTGGATGAATGAAAATCCAATATACTCTGGGGACTCCATACCAAGGTATGGGTATCCTTTTGCAAAAGCAGAAAAATCAGCCCTAGGTAATTCTTCTCAATAGAATTTTGGAAGTATCCTTTGTGGGAAAACTCAAGATTCTTCTCAGGTTATCCAGCATTAAACCCTATGAGGTTTATAAAAATAACTAGCAGAATAAAGTGCATTGCCTTAGAAGAATAAACAGATCTTGGTGAGTGTTGTTAAAAATTTTAAATTAATGTTAACAAACACTGAGTTTGTACTCAAATGTAACCTCACAGTAGTTGATAGTATCAGTCTTTCTTATAAAGGAAATAATTAGATCTCTCAAAAGATTATATTTAATCTACCTTTATACCACATTAATCAATGTAACTGAATTGTCACCATTTTGTCCCTTAATAGACAATGTAATAGATTGGAAAAAGTTCAAGGAAGCTGCATGTGAAGAATTTTAGAAAGAATTAAGTCAATAGTTAAAACCATGCAATTTTCCAAAATATTTTCTATAAATCTCTTTAAAAGTATCATAAATAATCCATACAGAGAAATAGCATGAAGTTAATGCTTCCTCTATTGTTAGGTCCAGTCCTTTAGATAGATTACTAAATATTTTTTAAAAAGATTTTTTTTTCTTTGTTGCTGAGGAGACTAGAGTATCTAAAATTAGGAGGAAAAGCCTCTCTTGGTATGTGATCTTAGGAGTATTGGATTGGAGTGAGTATGTATGTGTGGGTGTGTGTGTGTACATGTATGGGGATTACACATGTGGGATTAACATTAAATACTAAAACTTGCCCTGGAGAAATATATTATTGTCCACTTCAAGTTAAATTTATAATTCCAATAGAAAAAGTGCTAAAAATTGGCTAGGTCCTACTAGCAATATACTTTTTACTAGTATAGAAAGCATGGATCTTAGCTTAGAAACTTGAATTGTATAAAAAAAAAAATACATAAAATTTTTCTCCAAGTCAACTAAATTCCAACTCTGTGGGACCATTACACAAGTTTACCAGAAAATTTACCCTCAGTCTGTCTTGGTGCCATCTCTGCCCCTACCCAGCCAAACCATTTCTGTCATGTTTCTGGGATCGGTGCATCTGAAAGTGTGGTCCCTGTTCTTATCCTTCTTACCATATGTCATCTCTTTCCTTGGTTGTATAACCTTTTCCTAGACCTTTTAGATTACTCTGCTGGATGGATGGCCCAGGAGCATGGGAAGATGGGTGCAGTTGGAAATTGTCATGCCTAAGAGCCCCCAGTAGTCATCCCCTCGAAGTCTGGTCACCTCACTGATTGTTGCTGCCATATCCTTCTTGGTCTCAGAGACCTCCTCCAGTACCATTGGGGATACTTCTACCCACCTTTCTGATCCAGTATTTCTCTCCATCATACCCTATAGGTTCAGATCAAAGAGATTTCATACTGCCTCTGCTTTTCTCTAGTCCAAAAACCTTGAGAAAAAAAATTTAAAAGTCATGTTGTTATGAGATTAAAATGGGGGTGAGTAAGTTAGGGGACCATATGGGGAGAACAGATGCAAATTAATATTTTGGTATATTTATCTGATAGAATAATTTTTTTTGAGACAAGCTCTTGCTCTGTTTCCCCAAGTAGAGAGCTGTTTCTGTGAAAAATCATGTTTTTAAATCCCAAACCAAAATTTAATCATTATGTTCATAATTGAGAATTTTTATAATTTAGTTATTCCAAAGAAAATGTGAAAATTTTTACTACATAGAAAATTTTCTTATCTTTCAATGCAGAGAACTTCCCCAAATATAAATGGTTTATTTTCCATATTCTACTACTATAACATTAAAAGTATAATCACTTGTATTTTGCTGATGTAGACTTGATTATTCTGGTTTTGAAGATGATGAATCATTATTTGAATCCTTTCATTACTATCGCTCTTGTTCATTTTAAAATAATTATGAACTGTAAATTACTGCTCAATACTTTTGATTAATCAACTTACAGAGCAGAATACTACTAGAATAAGTTAGATTAAGCTATGAAAAAATTCCCAAATCATACTGGTTTAATAAAACAAAGATATCTTTTTGGATGATGTCACAGCAATATGGTTAAGGCAGTGTTTTTGGTGGGTCTTCCAAGAATGGCCAAGGAATCCAGCTACTCTCACTGTAGTGCTCCCATCTGGAACACAGGCTTCCAAGGTTGCCATGGAAAGAAGGAGGGCTGGAGGAGCAAATAGAATGTTTTCAAGTTCAAGATCTAGTCCACATTCCATCGGCCAGAAATCCAGTTTTATGGTCCTGAAACTCTCAGAGGCGGTCAGCAAATATAATTTTCTTAAGTTTCCAAGAAGAAGAAATTGTTGTCATAACAGTATTGTCGACACAGTATTTTCTCTATCACAATCCCAAAATATAATTCAGAGTAAGATATAAAGAAATATTTAACCAAAAGTGTTTTGTTTTGCACTTTATATTGTATTTACTACTGAAGTACGATTACACATTGATAAAAAATGATCCCTAAGAATATTGTTCTATTAAGTTTAGGTTTAGAAGTTATCACAGGCTTGCTTTTGTTTAACTCAAGCAAAGCTGTTTTGCTATATTTTGATTTTAGGGGAAAAATGCTAATCTTTATGGCAGATAATCTTTCATAGTGGATCTTTCGTAGGGGTTAGATATAGTCGATGTGATTAAAACGAGCTCCACTTATGAACCAATATCATCTCTTACAGTAGCTGCACTTTTATTATGTCACGTTATTATGTAACCGTATACTAAACTTGTGATGAGAACACAAAGTGTGTATTTAGATAGGACAGAAAATAATTTTACACAAAGAAGGTTCTTATCTTTTACAAAGAATGGCTAGAAAACAGCATATATAATCAACCTCCAACAACAATGCAATCTCAATTTTAAGCTTACTTTTTTTATTAACGAATAGCTTATTTATTTGGTTCCCTGAATTGCACATATTCTGTATCTTCTAGTTTGAATGACCAGTGAAAATAAGTGATTTAATCATGGTTACCTGAATAAAAAGAAGCGATAGAAGCAGGGGATTTTCCTTTACGTTGGCTATTTCATTAAGAATGGTTTTCTGAATTAGAACTCACTTTTCATTTATGGTTGCCTTTATCAAAGGGAAAAGTACATTATTTATAATGTTTGTGTATATCATTTTTCTCCCTTACAAGATTCAGGTAAGAAATTGATTCCCAACCTCCACATGTCATTGCTAACATGCTATTCTTTTGTAGTGTTCCTATCTGTTAAATTTGGCAATATGATAATTCTTCAATTATTTTGCTGTATTATTATAACTTCTGCTAAAACATTTTATCTCGTTCTTAGTTACAAAAAGATTGATCCCCCTCCCCATATTGTCTTTTGCTTGTTCTCCCTTTTACATGTTTCTCTCTCTCTCTCTCTTTTGGAGTTGCCAGTTCCTGGCTATTTGTTCACCTTTTCTGTTTGGATATTTCGTTTTTCTTACCAATTTTCTATTCATATATTAAGCCATAACAAACTCTTTGTTATCCACATTTGAAGTACAAGTATCTCTTCCTGACTTGAGTGATATATTTTTTATAGCTGAGCAGCTTTATATATTTATGAAGTCTCAGCTTTATGTATTTATAAAGTCATCACTCTGAAACTTTTGTATTTTTGGTGATATGCTCAAGGCAATTCTATCTTATTTTTTATATAAATAGCTTTCTCTAGTTGGTTTTATTTTAACTTTCAACTTTTAATCTATTTGATTTTGAGACTAATTCTATAGTCTCAAGCAGAGACTTTGTAATTATTTTCCCTGATCGTGTTCAATCAGGCCTACAATTTAAAAATTGATTGGAAAATACAGCACATGTTATTCTCATTTTAAAAAGTTACTGCACACAAGAGAACATAAAAGCATTCTGAAAACTCTTTTTCTGCTTTTGTTTCACCCTGGGAACACTGGTTATAATGTCCCCCACCTGCTGGCTTATATGGTGATGGAGTCCTGGGCTAATGCTGACTCTTCACTGGCCAGCTACAGAACCTTGGCAAGTGGGTTAACCACTTGGTTAACCTCTTTAGGGCCCACTTTGCAAAGTGAGTTCAGTAACTTTTGAAGAATAGATGGATACACAGTATACTTTAAGTGTAAGATATCATCTTTGTTTTTCTTGGGTCAAGACTTTTCTAGGTAACTCATGAGTTTGAAATATTTCCAAATAAATCAAGGCTTCAGGAGGGCAGGGATTGTCTCATTATTTTCTTATATTCCCTAAAATATCCATCAGATATTCCTAAAAGAAAATCTGTTCAGTAGCTATTGGCATATTCCAAAAAAACCAAGCCAAAACAAAAACCCCAAAGCACAATTCTTCAGGAACAAAAGCTGTATCTTAGTAAGTAAGATGGCATAGTTTCTAATTCACTTTAATATTTCTTCCTTAGGAATTTCAAAATTTGATTTTACAAGAATTTGTTATTTTACATTTGAGGCAAAAAGTAGTTATGGAATATGAATGATGTGAGTACTTTATATTCTGTCTTAAAATGTAAATGCTTTTAATATACTCACCGTAAAATTGTTTGATGTAACTCAGAGGTGAAATAATAATACATGATACATGATATTGACCTATGAAATAATTTAACATCATGAAAGCTGATTTGAACTGCTTGTCACTCTTTAAATCTCAAGTAATTACCAGAAGGTGAAAGGCTCATCTCTTTATGCAGACACATTCTGAATACCGTATAAGGTACCCTTGTGAATATATGTGTAGAAACTGACTTTTCAGTTCTAATTTAATTTGTATGAGAATGATGACATTTAATCTTTTGGAAGATGTGCTTGGCTTTAGCCAAAGCGTGAGATGTAATATTTAAAGCATCTTAACTCTAGTCTATTGGAAATAATGCAGACATAATATAAAGTCAATAGAACTTCATCAAAGAGAGAGATTAGAAATAATACCACAAACTTAAAGATTTATAAAAGAAATGATTATAAATGTGCATAAGAAAGACATGGAACAATTATCTCTTCACAGTTTTCTTTATGATTTTGTACTACACTTAGCATTGCCATAGAATAATCTAGTCTGTATCATTGTATCATAAAATATATGAAGATCTTCTTTTGAAAGCCATTCTCAAGTCATGATTTGTTCTTGTCTTCTTTCATGTTTTTATAGATTTTCCATAATAGGAATTTTAAAATTTTGAATTAAAATTTAAATGAAAGTCAATACTTGATAAATTCATGTTCAGTATTACTGTCTGCTTTAATTGTTTATGCTTCATCTGCAAAACATATTTCTTTACTATTCCTTGAAATAAATTTGAAAGTAATTGTTCGGAATGGATCAAAATGATTAGGTCTTGAAAATTTAAAGTTTTCCCCAGAATCTGTGATTGGAATATTGATGTATAGTTTATTACAAATATGATTGTTTTCCTGTGTGTGAGGCAAGATTATGCTAATTCCCATTGTGACCAAATTTTAAGTCTTTAAACTTTTAAAAATATATGTAAGTCCCAATTATTTTAACTTTAATAATAAGAGCTCAAACTTTGGCTTTCAAGATCACATTCTTCAGAGACATTCCCACTATTTACAATCTTTTATTATTACAATTAAATATGTTTTTTACTTATATACTTTTGGGCATTGACTATAAAAAAAAAACAGACCAGACAAAGTCCTTTCCCTTTCCTATTTCATAAATGTAGGAAAAATAGACATGTACAGAGTTAGTCCAGAGTCCTTGTAAGTGCAAAATGCTAGTGGATTTTTTTAAACTACAGAGGGAAGAAGTAAGTGAATATGTTTTGTGGTGAGAAGTAAAAGGAGATTTTATATTAGAGACTTTAAAAAAGGTAGAGTGAAAAGACTGTCGAGGAATGGCTTCATGGAAGCAGATGGTTTGATTTGATGACTGGCGTGGCTGCACATTCTAATGTACAGTGAAGATGCAGGGGTTGGTGGCAGAAATATATCTAAGAATAATTTTATTATCTCGTGGACACATAACTTCCGTAATCTGTGTAAAAATCCCTTGCTATGGTTACAAAAAATGTATGATATCTAGTCAAATCAGTGAATACCTTGAGGGCACAGACCATCTTACTCATCTTTGTGACCTAAACAAGTCGCGCTGTGATAAAAGCTAAACAAGATGAAAGCTAAAAATTGCTAAGCGAATCTAAGAATGGCTGAAGTGAAATAAATCGAGCATTATCAACTATTAAAGTGGAAGTGGATCTTAGAGGGTAGCTAGTTAAGTCTCTTAGACTTTCCTTGAGTCTTTTACTTAGCGTACTTAATAATTTTGTAGCTTCTCCTTAATGACTTCCATTTATACAGTGTTTTTTACCTCATATCACTGTTTTGTTCACTTAAAAACTCCACTTATCATGAACATTCCTGTATGACTGCCAGTGCAGGTTTTATTTTTGTGTAGAACCACCACATGTTAGTCTGACTGCCATTTTTGGAACAGAACTTCCAGAAAGTGTTTGCTTAGACTTCTTCCTTCTCCTCTCCCCAGCCCCTCCACCCCCTGACGTTATTGGGAGTGCACTCTCAACACCAGCTGTAATTGTGCCCAGGGATAGACAAACAGACTCAAGCTAGTGCAGCGAAAGTATCCTCACCTTCCAGCAATCATTGATTGGATCAGATTCAGACACCTGGCCTAAGTATGGCTAATTACATGCTCCCATGGATAATTGGAGTCAAATCTGAGAAAGAGCCAGCTTTCTTTGATGACAGAAGTTCTAGAATATAATACTCAGAAGGTATAAACAATGAATGTTTGTGAAACACTGAAAAAGTCAAGTTGCAGAAAGAAAACTGACATGACTGTGAAAAGAGAATCTGAGGCTGAGGCCCAGAGAATGCTGAAGGCATCTGAATCCCCGTGTGTGGCCTTCTCTTGCAGATGCACAGCTGATTATTTCCCAGTTATCATTTCCATAATTACCGATTTTTACATTGTGCTTTTTGTTCATCTGTTTGTTTTTGACTAAACTGCATGTCCCTCGTCTGTAACTATAGGAGAACCGATGTAATTGGCAATCTGATTTAGACATTTTAGATCATTAGTCTCGGGAGCGGTGAGCCATTCTGCTTCTGTGAAAATCCAATCTTTGTTTCTGGACGTTGGTTATGATTCAGAAACTCATTTCTGAGCGCTGCTTTGTTTGGTGGTTTGAGTTTGTATTCTGTTCTCGTTATTAGCCATGTTTAACCGGTATAGGGGTTTATAAGCTATACAGATAGAATATTTGACACAATTTTTGGTTGAACCATGCCCTGAAATGACATTAAAATCTCAGCTACATTATTAGGGGAAACGTTGGGATAGAGCAAGTAATTATTTTGGAATATTCCAGCCATTTGTGAGTATTTTCCATTGTTAGGCCATTTTTATCTTCTTTGCACAAGAAACATAGATCCTGTTATTCAGCGCATTATGCTAATGCGAATCAGCTAAACTAGATAAAACCGGGAAGGATAAACAAATAAATTTGGTTTTTATAATTACTGGAAGAATACAGAAATGTTTGCAGTGTTTAATGAAAAGAATGTGTGAGGGAACCATGGCTACCGAAGTGACTTACTACAAACTAAAGTTGCTTAATAGCACATTAATTTTTATAACTATTTAATCTATTAAAATACTGTGGGTAAAAAGAAGCAGCACATAGCAAAGATAAAGCATATAAATAGAGATAATCAGTAGGTCTTAGGAAGTAGGTATTATTTATCATCACTTAAGACTATTTTTGTGGATTTTGAGAGTGAGTTTTCTAAGTTGTTTAACCGCACACTTTGGATCTTCTATTTGTGGATCTGGGGACTAGACGACTCAAACTGATGCCTTTGTCCTTAAAATAAAAGTCTTTGTCAAATGAAAACACAGAATAAACTAGGGGAAGATCTTTGTAACGCATATGAATAAGAAAGGACTGCTGAGGATTAGAAACACTCTCACACACAACCCAGCGTGCACTCCCCGCGTGCACACCTGTGGGTACTCTAGTGTTACACGCAAAGAAAAGTATACAAGTATCTTTACAGCAGACTTGATTTCAATAAAGAAAATATCTGAAAACAACTGAAAGTCCCCCCAATAGAAGAACAGTGTCCTAAATAAATTGGAACTCTCCAGGGCTGGGAAAAAGAAGGCAATCAAGCTAGCTGCATGTGTCCACATCTCACAATAAATAGAAAAAAAAGATAGGATGATTTTCAGATTACTGTATTATTCTAATACAAAAATTTTAAAACTACTATACAGCATTTTGTTTTGAGGATACGCATGTACTGAAAATATACTTAAACCCTGGAATCATATTTTTGATGGTTATCATTTCTAGTGAGGAGGAAGGGAAAGGTGACCACAGAAGACCACATGGGAATTTAAATCTTGTCAGTGACTATTTTTGTTTTTATTAGCCTGGAGCATAGGACACAGGTTTTTTTTTTTTAATTGTTATGGTATGTTTCACAATAAGAATATTTAAAACGAAGCAATCACAAATACAATTGTGAGAGGAAAGGGGTAAGGTGAGGTTTTTTTATCCAGAAAGTCAGATAGTTCAGAGATTGTGCTTTAGCAGTGAGGACGGGAAGGGAATTTGAGTAATGTGTGTAGAGTGATTTACTGGGCTGCCGGCCCGAATGGGGAAACAAGAAAATTTCTATGTGTCCTAAGTTATTCAAGTGTGAAAACAAGCAAAAATTCCAATAAAAGTGGATAACAAAACCAATGCCAGAAAGCTTTAGTAGAGGAGAAGGTTAATGTTCCCAGCCAGATCTGGGGGAGATGTGTCTATCGCATTATAAACGGAAGGCAGGCATCTCATCCATTCATGAATCTTTTTTTTTTCACTCTTCCTTTTATTTTCAACAAGACTTTATTGAACTCCCCCTCTGTGCCAGGCATTGTGATAGATTCATGCCAGCCATCATAGTAGCCAATAGCCAGATGTGGCTATTTAAATCAGTCAAAAATTAGATTAAATTAAGGCTCAATTCCTTCATTGCATTAGCTACATTTCAAGCGAGCAATAGTGATTTCATGTGATCATGTGGCTACTACCTACCATTTTGAATGGTATACACTTAGGACATTTGCATTGTTGTAGAAGGTTCTATTAGATAGTACTGTTGAAAATGCTTCAATTAGAGTAGGGAACAGACTCTGTATTCTAATGGAGAAAGAGAAAAGAAAAAAGTTACAAATATGTAATACAACATTAATAATACGTCATTAGAAGAAAACCAAGTAAGTGGCTAGAGAGGACAGCATACAGGCAAGGATGCTTAGAAAGTAACCACTGATGAAGAGGGATTTTTTGTTTGTTTGTTTGTAGGGGTGATCATAACAATGAAAAGAAAAGCATTTCCTTTTATTGTTATGGTGTCAAAAAGAAAAGATGTGTGGCTTTATGAGTGCCAAGAGCAAGGATTAAAATAAGAGCACAAAAGAGATTCCTACTAGGACAAGCTATAAAAATGGTGACTGAAATAGTAAGTCAAGAGGATGTTATGAATAAATAGAATAGTAAGACACACCGGCTGGAAGGATATCCCTGCATCGCCAAAGCTGAAGCAGACGAGGAAGGGTGTAGATTTTGCTTTGTGAGTTTTGTGACAGTGAATTTTAAACTTAGAACTCTGATTCCTTCTATTTCCTTTCCAATGCAAGAGGTAATATTTTTCAAAGGGGAGGATGTGGAAATAGGTTAAGAAGAGTTAAGTTTGAAAAAAAATTGATGCGTAAATATATTTACTCTAAAATAGTCCCTTCCTTTCCTATCAGTCCATTCTTGAGACTCTCTCTTTCTCCTTATAACCCTGTTTCTAGAACCGCATTACCTAGTCCTCATTCCCTGATTGGAACTCATCCCAGCTTTGATGACCAAGCCCTACACAGTCATCATAGCTGTAATTTTCTCATCTTCTCTTCCAGTGGCCTTATGTTCTGCCTAGTGATACCAGTTTTGTCTTGTTCACAAGGCTTTCTCTGGTAGTGGTGCACTGATAAATGTTTAACAACCACCTCTCAAGACAAAAAAAGACAGAAAGAAAAACAAGCCTTGCTTTGTGGCACTTGCTAATTTCCATGTTGTGAATCCACTCATCATGGTTGATTTTAAACTACCAATGTGACTGCAACTGACTTGCAAAATTCATGAAAATTTAACAGGCAGCTAGCTCTCTGGCAAACACTGTGAAGGATCTAAGATTTTTTACCCGATGGGAACGTTAACAAGCCAGGCTACTGCCACACTGATGAAAACAGCCTGAGGGTTCCAGGCGGGAGCGCTGAGGGAGGATAAGGGAATGCCTTGGTTGAGCATCAGCTGAAATGCAATAGATTTCGTTGTTGTTGTTAATTTACACTTTTGCATTAGGACTGTTCTAAAAAATTAAAAATTTGCATCATTACTATTTCTGAGCCTGTCCAAGCACATTCTTCCTTTAAGACCTTTGCATCTTTGTTAACTCTACCTTGGAAAATTCTTCCCAAAAATCTTTTGGCACATCCTCTCAGTTCATTATAGTCAGATGTTACTTCCTCAAAGACGATGTCTGGGAACGTTCTGTCTGTACGAGGCACCCTCCCCCGTCACACCATCTCCTCTAATCACTGCTCTGGTTTGCCCCACATGTTATGATATGTTTACAGTCATGATATTTGCCCAGAATATTTTCTTAATCCCATTGTGATGTACGCTTTTACCTAGATTATTTATAGTGTATTTCACAATTTCCACATGCATGAGGATTTTCTAGCTATCATCTTTTTTTTTCCTTTATGGATTTATTTCTTTAAGGCTTTTATTTTGAAATCATTATAGATGTACAGGTATTTGAAAGAAATACGAGTATGGAGAAGGTTCCTGTGTCCCCCTCAACCGTCATCATTCAATGTTTTGCTATATCGTCCATAAGGATATTACAATAATAATAATCATAAAATTTATATTGGTACAAGTCATAAAGCTCATTAGATTTCACCAATAATAGATGCTGCTATTTGTGTGTGTGTTTACCTCTATGAAATTTTGTCTTATGTGTAGCTTTGTGTAACCCTTACTACGATCGAGCTACTTAACTCTCTCATCACTATAACATTCCCAGATACTATCCTTCCTCCCTCTCTAGCCCTAGGCAACTAGTAATCTGTTCCTTAGTTCTATAATTACGTTATCTCATGAATATAAATGAAATCATGCAATAAATATCCTTTTGAGATAAGCTGTTTTTTACTTAGCATAATTAATATGGAGTGCATCCAAGTTGTTGCATGTGTCAGTAATCTGTCACTTTTTCTTTTTTTGCTACATTTTACTCCATGGTATAGATGTACTCCAGTTTATTTACCAACTCAACCATTTGGGTGGTGTTCAGGTTTTGACATTATAGACAAAGCTACGAAGAATACAGTTTTCTCCAGAATCTGTGTTTAAGAGTATAGTTTCTGAGTCATATTGGTAAGTCTATCTTTAGTTTTGAAAAGAGCTGATAGGCTATTTTCAAGAGTAGCTGTACTGCTTTACATTCTAACCAGCAACATAGGAGTGACTCCGTTTCTCTGCAGCCTTGCCAGTATTGATTATTTTAGCCATTCTGACAGGCTTAGAAATATCTCAGTGTGATTTTAAATTTCCAGTTTGCACTAGACTGTCACCAACAACACCCTGGCTGGAAAGGGTGGGCATGTCTTTCTGTGTCTCCCTATGTGGACTCCACTGACACCACTCCACCAGGAGGAGGCCTCATTATAGCTGGCATGTGTGCAAGTGGATTTCACTGTTTAGCCTGCTCTGACATCACTCGGGTGGAGAAGAGAAAAGATAGCTCATTACTACTGGGTAGGGGTGGAAGCCCAGCCTCCCCACATAGTCTCCCAGGGACCTGGGAAGGTGATACTGGAGTGGGGGATGGTGTTTAACTCCAGTTAGTGGAGATGAAAGTCCTGGATCCCCCCATCCCTCCTTGATTCCTTTGATACCATCCCAGCAAGAAATCTGGTGTGACTCATTCCAGCCTAGCAAAGGTAGAGTGAGACTCCAGGCTTCTCAGTCTGTGGGCCAGGCTCTGTGTGTGCGTAGCTGGAGTAACCATGTTATTTTCTGCATGTATTTTCTCTTACTAAGCTGCTGCTTTCCCAGTCCCTTGGCTAGAGATGGCAGGCTTTTGTTGGTGCTCTACTTACTCAATAGCACTGGTTCTCAACCTTCCTACTGCCGCAGTGTATTTTCATTGTTAAAAAGGGGTAGCGACCTATAGGTTGACAACTGCTGCTCTATACTCATGGGAATTTCTAGGTGGCTGCTTGCTTTAGCTTCACCTTTGGGATATATAAGGCAAATCGTAGAGTAATATCAGTATCAGAAGTGCACTGCCTCATTGTTCCTTTAATAGCCAGTCTTCTGCCTTCTCTCCACCTTCAGTCTTAGATGGTTTTATGCACAATGTGTTCAGGAGTTTTTGTTGTGCTTAGGGGAAGGATTAAGGAAAAGTACATATACTCCATATTCCCCAAAGATAATTGCTTCTGATTTTCCACCCTATGTTTTGCATGTTCATTGGAGATAGTATTTTTCTGAATTTGTTTCGTTTATTCTTTCTACAACCTCTTGAATTGAACCAGGCAGTTTAGAATTGCAGTGATAGCCATTTTCAGTTATAGATGTCTAACTGGCTACTTTTCAAATCTCTAGTATCAACTTTTGTAATTTTTAGTTCTAAAATTTAGAACTTTGGTATTATGGACACAATTAGTTTATAAACATTCAAACAAAACAAGTTGGTGGCTTGTTTGTTATCTGGTAATTTCACTATCTGGAGGATATTTGAGTGAGTTCCTTTTGTCTTTTGTTTCTGTTGATTTTTGTTATCTTTGTGTATTGAGTTAAGTTGGGCAACAGTTGCCTTATTGAAATTTTGGAATTATCCAGATGATTTGAGGCTCGACTTCAGTCTATGGCCTAAACTCAGCCTGAAGGTAGAACTCTGCCCAGGGTCTAACTCACAATGTGGAATCTTGGAACTGTGGCTGGAAAGGCTGAGGCTCCACCCAAGCAAGCAGCATGGATTAGAAACTGTGGACAATGCAGCCCACAGCAGGATGGCACAGAGCTTCCCAAGAGTGTGTTATGGGGGTTTGTGGGATCCTCTATCCTTCCTCAGAGCCATGAAGTGGCTCAGGCACAACAAAAGCTCTCCAATATCTAGGCTCTCAGAATGGCACCTGGCTCAAGCTGCTTCAGGCTCACATGGCTGTGAGATTCTGCACGAGTTCCCTTTCTGTTACTGCACCTCTGTGCATTCTCCATGTGGCTTAATGTATTAGGCCCAAGACACATGTCAGTCAGGGGATTCTTTTGTGACCAAGACTGTAAAAGTTTGACTCAGCAAGTGGTGCCCTGGGGGCTTCTCTCTCACAGTTTCACCATGCCCAGGGATTCTTCCTAACTATTAGCCAGTCCAGCAGGGAAAGTTACCCCAAACCCTCTCCTTACCCCAATGCTTCTAGTTGCTTCCCTGGTGAATCTTAACGTTTTCTCCTAGAGGATCTGTTTGAAATGTCCCAATCTACTTACTAGTCTGTCTCCTCCCCAGGGAGGAGGCCCAGAGGCATATGCTTCCTGTGTCTATTTGGCTGTCTTGACCTTCTCTCTGAGAAGTCTTTTAATACTAAATGAATTTACTAATTTTAGTCAAGATTTTCTGATTTGTAAAAAGAAAAATTGAGGTTGGGTGTGGTGGCTCATACCTATAATCCTAACAATCTGTAAGGCCAAGGCTATAGGAATATTTGAGGTCAGAGGTTTGAGACCAGTCTGAACAAAGGGAGCCCCCATCTCTAATAAAAATAGAAAATAATTAGCCATGTGTTGTACCAGGTGCTTATGGTCCCAGCCACTTGGGAGGTTGAGGCAAGAGGATTGCCTAAATCCTGGGGTTTGATGTTGTGGTGGGCTAGGCTGATGCCATGGCATTCTAGCCTGAGCAACAGAGTCAGATCCTGTCTCAAAAAATAAAAAGAAAAGGAAGAAAAGAAAATAAAAAAAGAAAAATTGAATCATATCCTTTCCAATTTCTAAACTCTATAATTATTTAGGTTTATAAAATAATTATAATAATTATAAGAGGTAGTTTTTATCTGTTTTTCTGTGTTTATGGAATTATTGTCTTTCTGTTGAGCATTTTAAATTTCTAATACATACAGATTTGCAGAAAACATAGGGGGACAGTAAAAATTGTTAAATTCAGCACAGAGAGTTTGTCAACAGTGTGGCAACTGTATAGGAAAATTATTTGATTTCTATATAGATTAATTGCGGGAACAACAAAAAGGAGGAGAAAACATGAATTAAAAGAGAATTTTAAGATATTTCATTTAAATCTACATATGGACATTGCATCATTACTCCAAACAGTTTTTAAAAACAGAAAAAAATATGAGAAAATGAAAGAAATGTGAACATAAAGTATATGCTTAGGAGATATGAAGACACTGTAGGCCTCTTTGCCTACTTGCCCTGGCAATGGAGACCCATGAGCTGTCTGTGGGGGGACATAGCTTGCTCTTCCTCTATAAACCTACCTTTCTCTTCTTCAGTAAACTCTGTTCCATACTTGCCTTTAAAAAAAGATATTATCATTACTTATATTAATTACAGTATTAGTAGTATGGCTATGTTTAAAAATTCTTGAAATATTTACACATACAACAATGTGATATTTGAGATCTGCTTAGCTACAATCAAGGGTAGATTACACAGGGCAGTGGTTGGGTGTGTGGAGTTCAGATTGGCCACAGGTTCATAGTTGTTGAAATTGGTGGGTAGACTCATAGAAATTCATTACGCTTTTTTCTCTACCCTTAAAATATTTAAAAATGAAATTTAGAAAAGGTGAAGAAGAGATGAAGTACACTTTTCTGAAATAAAAACATTGTAGGTGCAAGAATTTTCACAGGCTTTGAACGTACAGCTACCGTGGCCAATGCTAAATTATGCAATGGTCAGGCCAGCATCTATTTAAGGCACAGGCAAAGCAGGAGATCAAAGTTCCCTCTTCATTGAATATTTCTATATTTGCTGTTTCTGGATAGGATAATAGTGGGTCTACTTAGAAAAAGAGTGCATTGCCGGATTTCCTTACATTTTTATAAGAACACAATTTAGTATTGATTTTTGTATATCTGTCTTATATCTTACTTTAGAAATTTATCCTCACATGATGAGTTCATGAAATGACAATTTTCAACAAAATTAAATATAAGTTAATTTTGATTTGTGATATTTAAATACTTTTTTTTTTTTTTTTTTGGTACTTAGGTTTCAAAATACCATTAATGACCATGCCTGAAAACAAGAAAATTTCCCTTCCTGCCACTGGAGGTGATCAAAGAAAGATGGGTAAGTTTATCCTAAGTTGATTTTCTTTGAAAACAGATCATAGGTAACTGGAATACAAACCATTCACAGAGGAAGGGAGCTGCAAAGATAGTAACCTTGTCTCTGGGATCACGGGTCACAAAACCGAAACTTAGTGGGACCAAGAAAGTCAGGTAAGTGAAAGAAGGAAGTCAGTGGAAGGAAAATCTGCTGTCTAAATTATAATTAGTTTTTATTATAATTATGACTGAACTTCAGTATAGGCAGTAAAGTAAGTAAGTAATACAACAGAGGTGTGCTGGAGTCAGCTGCTCTTGGCTCATGGAAGCCGTATGTCTATAATCTGTTCCTATTTCCACTCAATTAGTAGCTTGAAGTTGGCCATGATGGTAGTAGTTATTACCAACCAACTTTTGGTTATTAAAATCCCACTAGCACATCATTGAAAGATATACTAAACATCATTGAAAATACTAATATGATTTTGTTTTTTAAATTGCATCAGGTTTTATTGCATTACTTTGCTCCTTTGTTTTGGAACCTGAACTCCTACATCTTTTATTCCATGTTTTGTTAGCGATATTGTATCTTTGCACAATGTAGAACAGAGGTCAGTAAACTACAGACCACAGTCCAAATCTGGATGGTGAGAGTTTTCTTTCTTATAGCACCAAAGTTAAGAATGGTTTTTATCTTTGTAAGGAATGTAAAAAGAATAGAAAATAAAATAAAACAATAAGGAATATGCATCAGAGACTGCCTTTGGCCCACAGAAGCTAAGACAATTTCACCAAAGGCACCATTTAGAGCAAGCTGGTATAATAAAATCATACTTGTACATAACTCAGGGTGAATGATCCTTTATAGGAAAGTTTGCCAACCTTGGTATGGAATTTAACTGAGACAAATAGATAGTATTTGTGTCAATTATATACAAATGCACTGGCACTAGGTAACAATCAACCACAAAAAATTAGAGGTGCATAGAACATTGTAAGCCTTCACTTTAGCTCACTTAATCTGTGAGTGGCTCTGCTGATCTAAAGTGGGCTCAGTATCGCTCACCCACGCATCTGCAGTAAGCCACAGGTTAACTAACGATTTACTGTCATTGACCTTGCTCATTGTGGGCTGAGCCCTTTCGCATGTCTAGGGCCTTGGCTGGGAAAATTAGGCCAACTCATGTATGCGCTATGTTGTCTCTCATATTCCAGGAGGCTGCTATGGGCTTGAACTTACAGTGTTGGTAGGGTTTCAAGAGGGAGGGCAGAAGCAACCAAGGCCTCTTTAGGCCGAGGCTCAGAAATGGCACACTGACATTTCTGCCATATTTTATTGACCAAAGCCAGTCACACAGCACCTCAGGGTACAGAGGAAGATATTAGGCTCCACCTTTTGATGAAAGATGCTGCAAAGCCACATTGTAATGGAAGATGAAGGCTGGGAGGAGAAAATTATTGGGCTATTACTGCAATCAAATTGCCACAGTTCTCTTCAGGATTATTAAAGGGAGCAGTCATTTAGTAATTCCAAACATGGATGCAGTCATAGCACAATGGATTTAGTGTAAAATTACTAACCGTGGATAGAATTTTTCTCCAATATTACCACACTTATTTTCTGAATATTGGAAAAACTTTAGTTTGTAGCTTTTTAATCCTATCCGTATTAATTGAAAAAAAATATGTTATTTCACTTTCATGGAGTTTTGTGCAATAAAGTTTAAGCAAAAAATTTTCATTTCTGGAAACTAATCCCCATCTCAGATTAGCAAAATGGACCAGGTTATACATTTAAGACAATTTCATCAAAGGCACCATTTAGAGCAAGCTAGTATAGTCAAATCATACTCGTACATAACTCAGGGGGAAATACTTGAAAGAGTTACTGAAAGTTTTTGGATTGATTATAATGTGAATTAAAAAGACTGCTAGTTTGTTTCAAGACTTTGGAGAAGCGAGCTGGTGATTCTTCTTTGAATGGTTATATTGGAACAGAAATGGCCAGTCAATACTGGTTTACAGTAAAAAGTTAGAAAGTTAATGACATTAAAAATAACTTAGGACACTCATCTTTGTTCTAGGTAATAGAGAGAGATGCACAGTCAGATAAAACCATGTATGTGTTACATGATTTAGTGGAATATAAGTGTTCTATAATATAGATTATTTTTGCAAAATGCATAAGAAATAGAAATATGTCTGGTTGGCTAACTCCTTGGAAAACAATATAGTTAATAATTTGTCTTTTGAAATATGCTTAGTTAGCAAGTTTAGGATTTTTAATTGGAATGACCATAAAAACAGTATTTGGAATGCTATTATTTAAAATTCACTTCCATTTTTTTGGCATGATATTCATTAATAAATACCCTATTCTTTATGTGTAACAATCATCCAGTAATACAGAACCTTATGTTCATAAAAAATAGGTCTGTGTTTAAGCCATATACATTTATCAGACATCAGTGTTTATTACTATATTTTTGTAGATACTAAATCTTTAAGTCCAAAGCAATCTTTCCTGGATGGTGTACTGAAGTTAATTATGTACTAATCGTTGGAAAGGTTTGTCATTAACTCTGAGCGTTATAAGAAGACAGTGTAAGATATTTGCATATTTTGAATCAGACAAAAGCTTAATAACCAGGATCTATACAGAACTTCAGTGAATCCACAAGAAAAGAACAACAATCCCACACATCAATGGGGGAGGAGAAATGAATAGAACCTTCTCTAAAGACGACAGACGAATGGCTACCAAGCACATGAAAAAATGCTCATCATCTCTAATTATTAGAGAAATGCAAATTAAAACCACCCTGAGATATCATCTAACCCCAGTAAGTATGGCCTATATCATGAAATCTCAAAACTGCAGATGCTGGCGTGGATGTGGAGAGAAAGGAACGCTTTTGCACTGCTGGTGGGACTACAAACTAATACAACCTTTTTGGAAGAAGTATGGAGAAACTTTCAAGAACTCAACCTAGACCTTCCATTTGATCCTGCAATCCCATTAATGGGCATCTATCCAGAAGGAAAAAAAAAAAACCTTTTATTATAAAGACACTTGTACTAGGCTGTTTAATCACAGCCAAATTTACAATCGCTAAACTGTGGAAACAGCCTAAATGTCCTTCAACCCAGAAGTGGATTGGTAAACTGTGGTATATGTATAACCATGGAATATTATTCAGCCATCAAAAATGGAGATTTTGCAGCATTTGTACTAATGGAACACCTTATTCT
>CAUYQV010112045.1:0-22972 GCA_963574575.1 Galagoides demidoff
GACCACAGGCGCCCACCACAATGCCCGGCCATTTTTTGGTTGCAGCCATCATTGTTGTTTGGCGGGCCCGGGCTGGGGATTTGAACCCGCCACCTTAGGTGTACGTGGCTGGCGCCTTAGCCGATTGAGCCACAGGCGCCAAGCCAAAACTGTTCTTAAAAATAAAGTTATAGCATAGAAAAACATTTTGGGGGCCATGTAAAGGCTAAACATGGAGTTGCTTTGATTGTGTGGAAATAACTCAGGTGAACTATACACTAAAGATGTGTGGAAAATGTTCCCCTTTATCCCTCTCGCTTGGTTTGCATACACAAAGTAAAACACTTCAGTGCCATGTATATGAAAATCGCTGGTTTCAGACCATAATTTGAGTAAATTGATGAGTGTGTCTAGGCCTATAATGTCAAAAATTTCTTTTATTGTAGTGCATCTATGGAGTACCTTTTGTAGAGGAAACATCATTACGCCGATTTTCAAAAGAAGTCAGCCCCAAATAATGGTCTGACTTTCCAAAAGCCAGAAAGATGAGTAATTAAGTGCAAACAAAAGAAGCAAGTTACAGAACAACGTAGCACAATTTCCTTTTTGAAAGGATGCATACCTGTAATACTTACGTGTTTCTGGAGAGAAAGTCCTGAAAATATACAAAAAACTGTAGCAGTGATCTTTTGGGAAGAGGAGTGGGGGCAAGAAGGACTTACACAGGCTGTTTAGGTTTTTACTACGTGAAAGAAGGGCTTTGATAATATAAGACAGGCTAAATAAAGAATACTTCAGTGATTAGAGATTTAGCACAGACTAGAGAAAGGGGTTAGAGTTAGTGTTCAGGGGTTAACATAGAGCACACCACAGGATGTGTATGCCCACAGCCCCCAAGGCCCTGTGTGCCTCATTATAGCTCTACCAAACTGTAATACTTGCTATTCTCAAAATGCACTATGCATCCCTGAACTTCACTGTGCCTTAGTTATATTTCCTCTCCCTGGAGCACCCTTTGTAAATTCATCTATCAGAAGACTCCTCATCTTTTAAGATGTAATTCAAGTGCACTCTCCTTTTGAGTGTCATTCCTGACTTATTCAACCCGAGACCTTCCCCAGGTGGATGTACTTCCTCTGGGATGAATGCCTGTGACTCAGTTGATGTGCTGTGAATGAATTTCCTGGGCCATGCTTGGCTGTTTGATCTGTCATTTTCCAATGTTAGAAAGAAGTAGCGGAAGAACCGTTATGGGATGCGTGGAACCGGCCCCAATCACAATGCCATGGTACCTCTTCCAGCTTTTATCCATCAGAGCCAAATAGCTACTTTCTGGATTCATTCCCTTAAAGCTGCTAGACCCAAAGCCAAACAATCTTAATGGCTTAATCCAGGTTAAGACTTGGGAAGATGGGTCTCTGACTACTTTGGGTTTTACCTAGTTTATTTTACTTGGCAAGATAAGCTCATTCTTTAGATCTTGCTTCTTCTGGGTTACATTGGCCAATGTACAGTTAGTGTTAGAGTCACAATAAAACTCTTTGTGTTGTTGGATTTTTAGAGATAAGGTCTCCCTGTGTCACAGAGGCTGGAGTTCAGTGGCATGAACATAGCTCATTGCAGCCTCTAACTCCTGGGCTCCAGTGATTCTCCCACCTTAGCCTTCCAAGTAGCTGAGGCTACAGGCATGTGCCACCATCCCTGGATAATTTTTTGTAGAGATAAGATATCACTATGTTGTCCAGGCTGGTCTCAAGCTTCTGGCCTCAAGCAGTCCTCTTGGCTTGGCCTCTCAAAGTGCTGGGATTAAAGTGCTCCTGGCCAGAGAAAACTCTTATCTGAATTTGGTAAGTTTATTTAGCCTTAGTTTCAATTTTTCTAACAAGCGGAGAAAAATCATATATAGAAAAAAGTTCCTGTAACATATGCATAAGTCTGTTTTGTTCCTCACACACAAGGTTAAAGGATCACAAAGAGAACTACAAGAAATATTCACTGGAAAAATACGTGAGAGTAGCCAGTAAAATTCCAAACAAGAAAAATGATAGGAGGAAACTAAACCTAACTGGAAATTAAAATATACAGTGATGTCTCAGCAATTGGAAAAGTTACTTAAATAAAGAATGAGGCCAATGGAAGAGAACTGAAAGTCGAGAGAGTTACTACGTGATAAAAAATATTATCTCTAAGTTTCCTCTATAATAGGAATTAGAATTAACAGTTGAAGGAATGTGGCTGGGTGCAGTGACTCACGCCTGTAACCCTAGCACTCTGGGAGGCCGAGGCCAGTGGATTGCTTGAGCTTACGAGTTCAAGACCAGCCTGAGCTAGAGCAAGAACCCGTCTCTACTAAAAATAGAAAAACTAGCTCGGTGCTGTGGCAGGTGCCTGTAGTCCCAGCTATTCGGAAGGCCGAGGCAAGAAGGTTGCTTAAGCCCAAGAGTATGAGTTTGCTGTGAGCTATGATGCCACAGCACTTTACCCAGGGTGACAGAGTGAGACTCTGTCTCATAAAGATAAAAAAGATTTGTAGAAATGTAGTAGACGATAATGATAAACACACTCAGCTGAGAGGGATACAATATTTCATCAGTTTAGAAAAGCACATTTTTGCACATATTAACATCTTTGAACTTGGGATTTAATATCTCTGAATTCAGGCTGGGCATGTAGCTCAGTGGTTAGGGTGCTGGCCACATGCTCCAGGGCTGGTGTGTTTGAACCCAGCCTGGGCCTGCTAAACAAACAAACAAACAAACAAACAAATAGCCAGGCGTTGTGCTGGGCACCTATAGTCCCAGCTACTAGGAAGGCTGAGGCAAGAGAATCGCTTGAGCCCAGGAGTTTGAGGTTGCTGTGAGCTGTGATGCCACGGCACTCTACCAAGGGTGATGAAGTGAAACTCTGTCTCAATTAAAAACAAAAAAAAACATATTTAAAAAGAATCTCTGAATTCAATGGTGCTTCATAATGAACTGTAACTTCTATATCTAAAAGGAGTTCTTTCAGTATATATAAAAAGTTAAGTGATAAGAAAATAACATCCCTAACCAGTAGGCTCAAGAGGGCTTTGGACTATTGGACTGTGATCTAAAAAACAATGGTTGGATCCATACCTCGTACTGTACAACTATACACTAAAACAAGCTCTACATGAACCAGAGATTTAAATGTAGAAAAGAAAAAGAAACAAAAAGAAACCATAAAAACATTCAAAGAAATGTGGGTGAATAGGTAAAGAGCACTAAACAGACAATTTTGATTCACAAAACTAACAGAAATGGCCCGTAAGACATGTAAAAATACTCCATCTCAATCATAATTATAGTGATGCAAACAAAAATTACACTGAAGTAGTACTTTCTCACCTCTCAGGATGACAAAAATCTCAATGTGTAACAACACATTCTGTTGGTGAGCTTGTGGGCAGCAGGTATTCTCATATTACAGGTGGAAATGCAAATGTTATAACCCATATCAAGGTCAAGTTGACACTATCTATCAGCATTACAAATGTGTTTGTCTTTTGAACTTATTCTACAGATGCACTGGCGCATGTAAGAAGTGACACATTCATGAATATTCACTGAAGCAGTGTTCGTAATCACAAAAGACTGGACACATCCCAAATATTCATTAATAGGGGACTGGTTAAATAAATGTTGCCATATCCACACAATGGAATATCATAAAGTTGCTGAAAGATGACGAAGGCACTCTTCTCTATGTACTGAAATGGAAAAACTCAGGAACACTAGGAGGGCAGTAGAGAAAGGGGTAGATGAAGACAGAGGTAGCGGGCATATGATATACCTTAATTTATGTCTTTCCATATCACTTTAACTTTGGGCTATTAAGAATGCATGTTCTTTTCAAAAAACATAAATACAATGTACGATATTTACTAGAGAAATCTAAGTGAAGTGTGTTTCATTGTATTAACAAACAAACTATTAACAAACTTTGCCTTCTGATTAGGCTCTACTGTAATCCTTTGCTTGCTGTAAGGACTCTATCATATGTCTAATGAAGATGTAATTGTTAACAGAAGTCTAAAGAATACTACTAGTTATGAGGCCTGACCATTAAGTTCACAAACTCATCCTAGAAAAAGTGCTACATACCTACCTCATTGCTGAATATCACTATAGTGACCTTTGAAATTCTCTCCTTGGGAAGCCATGCACCAAGACCAGCACCAAGCCCACCCTTCAAAGCAATTTTGGAACTCTTTCTGGAATGTCCATGAGAACTGTCATTGTATTTATTACCCTTGATGACTTGAATGTCATCAAAATGTCTTCTTTTCAATATTTTGTTCATCTCCAGGTAGAGAAAAAAGTCACTGGGCCCAGAGCAGGTGAGTAGGGAAGAAGTTCCAATACGGTTATTTGTTTACTGGCTAAAATCGCCCTCACAGACAATGCCATTTTGAGTGCTTTGCTTTTGTGCATTGCCAAGCTCACTCAGGACCATTTTTGCACACACCTTTCTTATGCTGAGATTTTCAGATAAGATTTTCCCAACTGTTTTTCTATGGGTGTTTACTTGGTCTGAAATGCTTCTCACAATCAGGCAACGATTTTGATACACGATTCAATGAATTTTTGCACTATTTTCATCAGTTATGTTTGTTACTGGCCAACCTGGCCTCTGTTCATCAGTGACACATTCTCTCCTCTCAGACAGATGTTTAATCCACTTGCACACTGCCATTTTCTTCATGGCATTATCCTCAGACACTTGGACTAGTATGTCCCTGATTTCACTTACACTCTTGCCAAGTTTAACAAGAAATTTAGTGTTTGTTCATTCCTCTAATTCAAGCTCTGACATTCTTGTGATGGCACAAAAAAACATGCAACAATGATAATGAATGCCACTCATCAAGACACCACTACATGTCGACACAAATACAGCTGTGAGACGCCGATATACCGAGGTTATAAAACCTTACCAAGTTGTTTCTACAGTGCTGCCAACATAAGCACACAGTGGCAAGCTCATGAACTTAATTTTCAGCCCTTTATATACTTATGAGGTTCATGGATTAGAAAAAAAAAGGTATACATAGGTAATAGTTATTATATCACATATATTTACATCAATTACTTGAGAATACATATGGTAGAGGATGTTTGGGCACTTTCTGAATAAATAAAACCATTATCCATGGCTTCAAGAAAATGATGACATTTCATGGTCAAAATGTGATTGGGTACATCAGCTCCTAATGAGAACTCAGAAGATTTTCTAACTAAGATCAAGCCATTAAACATCATGATTGTTAGGGAAACATATCTTGGAATCTTATACAGGTTTTGTGGCCATGAGACTGATTTTTATCCTCCACCAACCCCAGAAGTTTTTGCTGTAGTGTTCTGGATCAGAGGAGCATCATGATTCAAGTTTTCCTTTTCACAACTCTATTAACATGTTCTTCTTTATCTCTAGCACTTGGGTTTGCTCTATCCTCTCTGTGTGTTTTTGCTAGCATCTCCCTCCCCCCCACCTTTTTGATGCTGTTCCGTCACCTAAAAAGATGCACCGTGGCATTCACAGCCAATGATTGGCCTCAGGTTTTCCTCATTATTCTGCCATAGAGTCAGCATTGAAATTGATGGGACACCAAGTGCAATCACATGAAATTGATTGACATTTGGGTCCTATTGATTATTCTGCCAAATCTAAGACAAGAAGAATAGCTATGCTGGATGGCAAAAAGGCAGTGACTGCACAGGCTTCAGTTGTCACTTGTAGTTGGATGAAATAGCATCTGCCCATTGATCTAGTCCAGAAAGTATGAAGGAGAGACCCTTACATAAAAGCATACCAGCGGAGGGAAAATGTTCATTCTTGCTCACTAACGTGGCCTCTTAAACTTACCTTTAATTTAGTCATTCATTAATTCTCTCTTTTTTAATCTAAAAAATTGTTTGAGGACTGAGGACTTCTTGGGCCACGGTGGACTGAGTTACTACAGATGATCTTCCCATTATAAACACAAAGTCATGCTGGCTGAAAAACATTGATGATAAGTTTTAAATACACAGTATAATTTAGTTCAAAATAAAGGAAAGGGAATATCTGCAAGTATAAAACTAAGAGAGAATCAAAAGCTAGGCCCAGGGTTCAGAGTGAGGATAGGGTGCAGCATCAGACCCATATGTAGATCTGCATGGTCAGGTGTTGGGACTTAATGCCTATATAGCAACAACAGATGAAGCTTTGGGTCCATGAATAACAGTGAAAGGAATTTATTTTATTTTCTTATATAAACCCATGAATCCAGAAGAGCTGTCCCTTCAGTGAAAGTGATTGGTCTGAGGAATTAACAAGAGAGGTTGTCATTACCCATAACTCTAGGTGTATTAAAAAATTCCTATAAGGAAATGAAGCCCCCAGGCATGTGCCACAGTGGTGTGGAATATGCATTCTCACTATGCATATGGTATGAGAATAAGAAAAATTAATATAAAGACTAGCTTCAGACAAACTGAGCTACCTGACAGGAAAATGGAAAAACATTGTGGAAGGATTCTATAAACCAGTACACACGGGATGCCAGAAATGTGGTTTAAAAAATACTAGCCAAAAAATTTCTTATGTTCCACTGAGAGGTGAGGTGAGGTCTACGTCCCCTCCACTTAAATTCAGGCAGGTTTGTGACTGCTTTAATCAACAGAATATAACAGAAGTGATGTTACATGATCTGAGGCTAGGTCTTGAGACTTCTTGAAATTACTACCTTGATTGCTGAAACATTCATGCTGAAGCCCTAAATTTCCATGTAAGGAATTGTCACCATCCTGAGACTGCCATACCAGAGAGTCCATGTGTAGTCAAGTCTTCCTTGAATTTCTGACCCACAAAATCATGAGTGATATAAAATAATAATTTTAAGCCTCTACATTTTGGGAAAATTTGTTTGTAGCAATAGATAATTAGAACAAGGGGGGAAAATCTTTGCCAAAGACATGCTCACTAACACAAATTATAAACATGAAAAGAAGTGATCTTCAATGAGGGTGAAATCCACAGAAAATATATAGAACAATACCGAGAACTGGAGACATGGAACCATCTGAATGAGACTATAGGTGAGGTATGTTAAAAATGATTTAAAAAGTTTGAAAACATACTCTGCTAATGAGACTGTGGTGACTCAGACACTTGTAGTGTTGTTGGTATGAACACAAATGGTCTAACCCTTATGGAGAACAATTGATTTATATCAATCAGAATTACAAATGAAGATATCCCATGACCCAGCAATCTGACTCTGTGACTCTGTTCCACAGGTACACATGAAAACACATAAAATGACACAAATATAAGTTATTTACAATACTATTTCTGAAAACAACCCAACAGGGTATTGGTTAAACTATCTTGGGCCTATCCACACAGTGGAATACTATCCCATTATAAAAGGAATGAAGTCACGAGTTCATTTGCGAAAAGTGGCACATGATACCCTTTCTATAATATATGATGCTACTTTATGGTAAGAAAGAAAGAAAATCAGAATATACATTAAAAATCTTTCAGAAGCACTGAGAAGGTACATAGAAAAACTAATAAATGAAATTACTTATGGGGGAGGTGTTTTGATTTTTTTAAGCCATATAAACAAAATTTTAAAATAAGACATTTTAAAATAATAAAGTAAGGACTCAAAACTATAATAAAAGAAAAAAGACCAAAAAAGAAAAGAATATGAAAAACGGAAATGAGAAATAGTCATTAGAATTAAAAACTGAATGGCTAAGTTAGACACAGCTGAGAACAAGTCTGAGAAAATTACTCATAATTCAGCAAGAAGAAGTGAAGAGGTTACAAATATGACAAAGAAATTAAGAAACATGGAGGCAAAAACTAGAAGGTCCAACATACATTCAATAAGAGGTCAGAAGGAGAGATTAGAGAGAATGGGGTAGAAACAATATTTGAAGAAATAATGGATGAGATTTTTCCATAATTGAAAAAAAAATTAATCATCAGTTCCAAAAATAGTAAATAAGAATATATTCTAATATAGAAACATTTCAATGAAACTAAATGATGCCAGAAATAAATAGAAAATTTTAAAGTAACCAGAGAAAAATGATTAAGGAAGAAAAATTAGACTAAAATTATACTTAGCAGCTGCAGCAGCAACAATAATGCCAGAAGACAATTGAATACTGTCTTTAACTGTCACCCTCCTCAGCCAGAATTGCATTCAAGATTAAGGCAAAACAGACACTATTAGAAAAATAAATAATGGCAGAATTAACCAATCAGAGAACTTCCCTGAAAAAATACTAAAAGATATACTTCAGTAAGAAGGAAATACTACCCAGAAGGAAGAGGTGGAATGCAAGGGGCATTGTGACTTAAGTCATTGCTCAACATAGAGTTAACATCTCAATAAACATTTACTATAAAAACAATAACAAGAAGGGTGTGTAATAGGAGGTTAAAAATAAGGGGCAGGAGGGGGTAGGGGAGAGGACAATTGGCAGAAGGAGGGAGGTCATGAGGTGGGATTTCACCTAATGTGCACATAGTGAGGGTGTTATAACACACCCCCTGGGTGAGGGACTTTTTTACAGATGGAACTTGACCTTGGAAGTGAGAACAATGTAACCTAAAAATTTGTACCCTCATATTATTTTGAAATAAAAAAAGAAAAAAAAAAGAAAGATTAAAAAATAAGGGGCAACCAAATATGAGGGAACTTTAAAAATTTCATGGAAAATTAAAGAAAAATTAAAAATATAAACTTTATTTTCCAACATAACCTCTATAAAATCCAAGACACTTTTGTAAGCAATGACACTAGCCATTATGTCCATCCTTAAACAATTGAGGGTCCTGAGAATTTAACCATGTCAATGCACTCTTTTTTACATTATTAACTGAAGAAAAATGCTTCTCCATTAAATATTTTTCTAAGATGAGGAAACCAAAAGAAGTCAGAAGGACCCAAATCTGATCTATAGGTGAACGCCTAACGGTTTCCATCAAAACTCTCACAAAATTATCCTTGTTTGATGAGAAGAATGAGCAGGAGCTTTGTTAAATGGAGAAGGATCCTCTGGTGAAGCTTTCATGGGTGTCCTTTTGCTAAAACATAGGTAAACTTTCTCAAAACACTGTTACAATGTGCATATGGTATTTTTCTTTGTCTAGAAAGCCAATAAGCAAAATATCTCCGGTATTCAAAAAAAAAAAAAAACTGTTGCCATGACCTTTGTTCTTGATTGGAATGCCTTTGCTTTGACTGGACCATTTTCATTTCTTGGTAACCATTGCTTTGATTATGCTTTGTCTTCAAGGTCATACTGGTAAATCCATGTGTCATCTCCAGCTACAATTCTTTGAAGAAATACTACAGGATCTTGATCCCACTTATAAAAATTTCCACTGAAATCTCTGCTTTGATCTGCAGGTGATCTGGGTGCAATGGTTTAAACACCCATTAAGTAGAAAGTTTGCTCAAATTTAATTTTGCAGTTAGTATTGTGTAAGCTGGCCCAATTGAGATGCCTATTGTGTTGGCTATTGTTTCTATTGTTAATCTTTGGTCCTCTTCACTTGGGGCAAAACAAGTTTTTTTTTCCCCTCAAAAATTGATATGGATACTCTACAGACTATCTTCAATATCATCATCCTTTCTTATAACAAAATATCCATTTGAAACTGCTAATTTCTTTGGGGCATTGTCCCATATGCTTTTTGTAAGTTATTAATGATCTCACTATTCTTCTACCCAAGCTTCACGATAAATTCGATGTTTGCTTTTGCTTCAATATTAGCAGATTTCATGTTGCTCTTTTTTTTTTTTTTTGTTTGAGACGGAGCCTCAAGCTCTCGCCCTGGGTAGAGTGCTATGGCATCACAGGTCACAGCAACCTCCAACTCCTGGGCTCAAGCGATTCTCCTGCCTCCACCTCCCAAAGCTGGGACTACAGGCCCCCACCGCAACACCTGGCTATTTTTTGGGTGTAGCCGTCATTGTTGTTTGGTGGCCCGGGCTGGATTCAAACCCACTAGCTCAGGTGTACGTGGCTGGCTCCTTAGCCACTTGAGCCACAGACGCCGAGCCTAAAATATTTCTTAACTTTTAAATTGTGTTAATAGAATGTAGTGGGTAATTATTAAAAAAACTCTTTCTTTAATTAGAATTTGGCACTTATATTAGACTATGTAGTTGGGTGATAACATGTACATAGTTTGATACAAAGTTACATTGTGGTTTCATATTTTCAAGTACCCCTTTGCTATATTCAATGCATTTTTTTAGCTATGGATTAGGCTCTGAGGAAATGGATAATCATGACCCTCTAGGCTCATGTAGCAAGGGTTGGTGTCACTGATTTCCATTGAATTGAGAGACGTCCTTGACTTAGAGTGGTTTGACTTAACATATTTTTAAATTTATGATGGTGCAAAAGCCATATGTGTTCAGTGGAAACCATATTTTAGTATGGTATTCAATAAATGAGACGTTGAACACTATTATAAAATAGGCTTTGTGTTAGATGATTTTGTTCAACTGTATGCTAATGTAGGGGAAGTGATTAAATGGCTTTTTTTCGGGGGGGGGGGGTTGGGGGGTTGGGATCTTTGTTCCTTGGCTGGGAGTGCAGTGGCATGGTCATAGCTCACTGCAGCCTCAAACTCCTGGGCTTGAGTTGTCTTTCGGCCTCTAGTCTCCCAAGTAGCTGGGACTATGTGTGTGCCTTGATGCCTGGCTGTTTTTCTATTCTCTGTGTGTGTTTGTGTAGAGATAGGAGTCTTTTTTTTTTTTTTTTTGAGACGGAGCCTCAAACTATCCCCCTGGGTAGAGTGCCATGGCATTACAGCTCACAGCAACCTCCAACTCCTGGGCTCAAGCGAGTCTCCTGCCTCCGCCTCCGCCTCCCAAGTAGCTGGGACCACAGGCGCCCGCCACAACGCCTGGCCATTTTTTGGTTGCAGCCGTCATTGTTGTTTGGCGGGCCGGGCTGGGGATTCGAATCCACCACCTTAGGTGTACGTGGCTGGCGCCTTAGCCGATTGAGCCACAGGCGCGGAGCCGAGATAGGAGTCTTACTCTTGCTCAGGCTGGTCTCAAATTCCTGCCCTCAAGTGATCTTCCCACCTTCGCTTCCCAAAGTGCTAGGATTACAGGTATGAGTCACCATGCCCAGCCTTTAAATGCATTTTTGATTTATCAATTTACAATGATTTTTTTTTGGAGGTTACCCCCACTGTAAGTCAAGGGGGATCAGTTTGTATGTATTAAAGTGTATGTGAGACTATCCATGGGGATGGGAATAAAATATTAGAACTTGTGTTTGTAATAGTAATTTGTGTATGTTTAATAATGTACATAGTCTGTTCACAAGTAGCATACACTTATAATTATAAATGATTAATATATGATATGTTATGTGCCATAGTGCTGTAGGAATGCAGAGTGTGTGTGGATATCTGGAGGCCTGGAAGTATCCCTTGCACTGTATTCATTTCATAGTAGATGGTCAACAATTGTGTGTTACGGAATTTAATTTCCTAGTTAGTTATAGGAGGTTGTTTGCTAGTGGAATAATTAAGTGTGTAATAGGTGAAGGTTCTAGTACTTTTCATTTTGCTTATTTACCAGCTTTGAGATGCTCTAAAACTCCCCAACCAAGATTTTGTTCACCAAATTTCTCAATATTAAAATTTCATTAGAATTACATTACCTATGATGTGATGTTAGCTGGTACTATATCATTTTATTTATGAAAATTGAATTTCACAATTGATACCTTCTGAGATGCACTATTTATTCTCCTTTATTAAAGCACTTAGTTGCCTTCATATGGAATTTGTTAAATTCACCAGTCAACTCTCTAGCATTAGTGTGAAACTGTCAGTTTTAGTTAAGCCTTTTTTATAAGTTTACCTAGCCAGGTCTTAGTACTTGTAAAGGAGAAAAATAGGGCAGTTTTAAATGAGTCTGCTTATATGTAGATGCATAAGTAGTTACAAAGATGCTGTTCTTTGTAATTTTTAGTTCATATGGCAGGTCAGTAGCAAAGGGGAGATGAACCCTGGATTTGGGAGAGTGAGCGGAATGAGATGACATCACTTGCTGGTTAGTGAGCTCACCATTTATCAAACTGGACAGCTTTCATTTGAGTTTTCTTATTCATTGTGTCTTTGTGTTTAGTGAGACTTTACAGTGATAGCACTCAGTATTTCCTTCCAGAAAGATATATAAGTAACTTAGGGCTGAGATGGTAATTCCCTACCAATAGCCAGGAGAAGGAGAAAAGTAAGATTTTTGGTGCTATTATGTGCTAGGTTATAGGAAAAGTTGGGGAAATGATTATTATTCTTGCTGTGATTGTAGAAAATCTGTTTTTGGAGTGCTAGAGTTAGAGCAATGTTCAGAGTTTGAATTAGACGCTTTAATGTTAAACAGCTGCAGTTTTCAGGGATTTTATAAAAATTTCATAAATTAGAAATTGGTTTGTTAGTAGTGCTGAGAAGACTAAGGTGAGACAGACAGTTCTTTTCATATTGTATTCAGCAATAGTTTCTCTTTTCAGACTTGTTTATGCTCCTGCTTTTGCCTTTGAGGCCTCTTGATACCTGTGTTTAAGTTGAACTTTTTTATCTCTTTCTACATGCTAACAAGTCCTCTCATTTAATAATAAAGAGCTCTTGGAGGTTAAGGATGGGTAGTTAATTACTGACACAAAAACCTGATAAAAATAGCTTTTTGAGTATTTACTTTTATAGTCAGACTTATTTATTCTAACACCTATTTATGCAAAGATGAACAGTATTCAAGGCCGTTCCTTAATATCTCTCCTTTTTAGGGATTTACTATCACTAACAGGAGGCTCTTTACTTTAGGGAATTCTCAAGCTTATCACTATCTTGTGAATAAGTTTTAGGAAAACTGATATTTTGAAATCTTGCTATAATACGTTTCTTGGAGTCCTTGATATTGGACTGCATTAAAAGGAAAATAGTGCAAAAGTGAGGTTTTATGGAGGAAGTTCTCCAGCATTGCTTTCATTTCTGTGAAGAAGTTAGCTTGTCCCAGCATCTTACCCCTGTGGAAAAAGCCTTTTAACATTTGCTATGGTTGCCTTTTGGTAATGACTCATGAAAGGGTCTGGAGGGATTCCATTATGAAAAGGATCCTTCTATCAGTAGTCACGGGAATCATGACAGTAAATGGCACCACTATCCAACCCAATTAGCCAAAAATCTAGAGACTCCTTAGTTCCTTCCATTTTCTGACTGCGTGTCTGACCTATCCTTTTATCTCCAGTTGAATCTGTTACCAGTCCAGTGAGTCTGGTATCCAGTCCACTGTTAACTTCTGCTTATCTTCATGCTTCCACTCTATGCCATCATCACTTGGTGAAATGACATTATGCAGTTGTTTCCTAGTTTCATATAGCAGCCAGTATAAATCAGATCTTGACATTCCTTTCTTCAGTCTTAATTACTTTAGGGAAAAAAAAGTCCTTACAATGGTCTACAAAGCTCTAAAAGTTCCTACTGAACACTCCAACTTCATAGAAATTTCCCTCTTGGTTTCTATAACCTAGCCACCCTAGCCTTCTTTTTGTTTTTGGAACACTATTCTGGCTTGCAGCCTTTGCATTGGCTACTTTATTTAATTTTGGGAAGGCTATTTAACAAATATTTGCTGTGTCTGGCTCATCCTAACACCTCATAACCCCAGTTTGGATGGCCTCAAGGAGGCCTTCCTTTATCATTTTATATGAAGTGGTATTCTTTTGTTACTCTTGCAATACTCTGAATAGTTTGTAGCTTTTATCATGCTATGTAATTGTAATGTATATTGTCAGGCCTGTTGCTGAATACCCAGTGCCAGGATTGGGTCAGTGCTGGACATGTTTTAAGTGGTCAGTAACTATTGGATGTCTGGGTGAATCTATAAATAAATGATGGAGAGAAGATGTGGAGAACTTACATAAAATTTGTAAGGTTCGGGGGTAAAAAAATGCAGTGCAGACAGGGATTGAGTATACTAAGCACTGTATCCATCTAAAAATTTCTTTTTCTGGAACTGAGAAAGTTTGTGATAAAAGTTTTGGATGCTAGTTAAAAATCTAACAGTCTTAAATGTAATTTGTAATTTTGTCTGTTTAGTATAAATACATAAAATTGGTAACTAGTGTAAATCCCTGAGAGACTAATAGGAGAGTAAGTATTGTACTTATTAACACTTGAGAATGCCTTTTGGTTGTGTGTAAAATTTATTTTTATTTTATTTTATTTATTTATTCAGTCAGAGTCTCACTGTGGGCCCTCTGTAGAGTGCTATGGTGTCAAAGTTCACAGCAACATTAAAGTGATACTCTTGTCTTAGCCTCCCAAGTAGCTGGGACTACAGGGAGTCCCTGGCTAGTTTATTATTAGAGATAGGGTCTCACTCTTGGCCTCAGCCTGGTCTCAAATTCCTGAGCTCAAACAATCCACCTGCCTCGGCTTCCCAGAGTGCTGGGATTACAAGTGTGAGCCACTGTGCCTAGCCCTGTGTATAAAATTTAATAATTTTGCTTATAAAATGATTTTTTTTTTTGGAGACAGAGTCTCACTCTGTTGCCCAGGCTAGAGTGCCATGGTGTCATGCTAGCTCATGGCAACTTCTGACTCCTGGGTTTCAAGTCATCCTTCTGCCTCAGCTTCCTGAGTACCTGGGAATACAGGCACCTGCCACAATGCCCGGCTATTTTTTGGTTGTAGTTGTCATTGTTGTTTGGCAAGTCTGGGCTGGATTCAAACACGCCTGTTCTGTGTATGTGGCTGATACCTTAGCCTCTTGAGCTACAGGTGCTGAGCCTCTTTTTTTCCTCTTTTTTTTTTTTTTTGAGACAGAGCCTCAAGCTGTCCCCCTGGGTAGAGTGCTGTGGCATCGCAGCTTACAGCAACCTTCCAACGCCTGGGCTCAAGCGAGTCTCCTGCCTCCGCCTCCCAAGTACCTGGGACTACAGGTGCCTGCCACAATGCCTGGCTATTTTTTGGTTGCAGCCATCGTTGCTTGGCGGGCCTGGGCTGGATTTGAACCTGCCACCTTAGGTGTATGTGGCTGGCGCCTTTAGCCACTTGAGTCACAGGTGCCGAGCCCTCTTTTTTTCTTTTTAAGAGACAGGGTTGCTCTGTCACCTAGACTAGAGTGCAGTGGCCAAACACATGGCCTCTCAAATTGCTAGCATTATAGACATGAGCCACTGGGCCAGGCATATTCTGACTTCTGTCAGTATAGATTAGTTTTGCCTATTTTTGAATCTAGTATAAATAGAATCATACAGTATTTACTTTTTTTCTGTGTGTATTATACATGGTGAACTCATTTTTTTTTTTTTTTTTGAGGCAGAGTCCCAAGCTGTTGCCCTGGGTAGAGTTTCATGCTGTCACAGCTCAAAGCAACGTCCAACTCTTTTTTTTTTTTTTTGAAACAGAGCCTCAAGCTATCCCCCTGGTAAAGTGCTGTGGCTTCACAGCTCACAGCAACCTCCAACTCCTGGGCTCAAGCGAGTCTCCTGCCTCTGCCTCCCAAGTAGTTGGGACCACAGGTGCCCGCCACGACGCCCAGCTATTTTTTAGTTGCAGCCGTCATTGTTGTTTGGAGGGTCCAGGCTGGATTCGAACCTGCCACCTTAGGTGTATGTGGCTGGCGCCTTAGCCACTTGAGCCACAGGCGCTGAGCTACAACCTCCAACTCTTGAGCTTAAGCAATTCTCTTGCCTCAGACTCCCAAGTAGCTGGGACTACAGACACCTGCCACAACATCCGGTTATTTTTTTGTTGCAGTTGTCCTCGTTGTTTTAGCTGGCCCACACTGGGTTCAAACCCACCAGCCTTAGTGTATGTGGCTGGTGCCCTACTCACTGAGCTATGGGGACCACTGATGAACTCACTTGTAAGACCAAATTTTAAGCATCTTCTCTATGAAGCAAAACCGTGACAAGATTATTACTCTTGAAATTAGGGCCACTGTATTCATTATTTTTTTTTTCCAGATGTTGGCTTATTGGCTGACATGAAGTACTTGTTCATCAATGAATTGGCATGGGTCTTTCCCCCTAAATTATCTGGCTTGCTAAATCCTTACCTGTCAAAACTAAGCCTTTAAGTTAAGTTCTCACAGAAGCCTTCCCTGACATTGCTCTTGCTTTCTTTCCCCTGTTTTGCTATAACAAACTTTTAACTGTAATAGTTATCCCCACTGTATTACAGCTGCTAGTTGAACTGGCTGTCTCTGTTTCTTGGGAGCTCTGAAATCGGTGACAATAAATAAGTATTCAGGACCTAGAAGGTATCTATCTGGCTTATTAAAATGTTATCTAAATGAATAGGACAGTTGAGTATTGTGTAAATAAAGAAGGCTGATAATACAATGGGTAGTAATAATCTGGTAAACTGCTTTTTACAGAGCAAATTATGTTTGTTTCATGACATTTATGCAAATATTCAAAAATGTTCCAGGAATGTAAACATTGAAAATTTGAGTTGTAAATAATGCCTCCTGGCTGTGAACTAAAATCCATAAAGCACTCAGTAGAAAATGCTGAGAGCAAGACCTCTGTCTCTAAAACTCACTGGGCATTGTGGCTGGGTGTTGTTACGGGCACCTGTAAGTCCCAACTACTTGGGAGGCTGAGGCAAGAGGATCACTTGAGCCCCAGAGTTTGAGGTTATTGTGAGAAGTGACACTAGCATACTCTACTGTGGGCGACAAAGTGAAATTCTTAAAAATAGGTATATCTATATATTAATAGGTGAGTTTAAGGGGATGGTAAATACCCTGAAAGAGGTTTTTTAAAATATGTAATCTCTCAAATATAGCCCTTTGCGTATCAAAAATTTATTATGGCAGTGTTCTTTGTTTGGGGGGGGGGATGTTTTTGTTTTTTTGTTTTTTAATCAGAGTCTCATTCTATTGTCCAGGCTAGAGTGTCGTAGCATCAGCCTAGCTGATAGCAACCTCAAACTGCTACTGGGTTCAAGAAATCATCCTGCCTCCTCTTCCCGAGTAGCTGAGGGACTGCAGGCACCTTCTACAACACCTGGATAATTTTTTCTATTTTTGTATAGATGGGGTCTTATTCTTGTTCAGGCTGGTTTTAAACTGCTAAGCTTAAGAAATCCTCCCACCTTGGCCTCCCTGAATCCTCCCACCTTGGCCTCCCTGAGTGCTAGGATGACAGAGCCACTATGCCTGACATCTTTGTGCATTTTTATTAGAGGTTTTCATCTACTAACTCTTCTGGAGGTTTTTTTTTTTTCCCTTTGGCTGGGGCTGGGTTTGAACCTGCTACCTCCAGCATACGGGGCCAGCGCCCTATTCCTTTGAGCCACAGGCGCTGCCCATCTTCTAGAGGTTTTTATTAACTTACTAGAGAAAACTTTTATTCTAGACAAGGCTGATATACACAATATTATTTTTTTTAAACTTTTTTTTAATACAATGTTTTAGTGAAAAAAATTTTTTTTTCAAATTTTGAACACTGTAATTGAGTAGCTTGGCTTGATGATTAGTGCTTTAATAATGTGTTAAAAATTAGTGTTGTTGGCTCAGTGCCTGTTGCTCAAGTGGCTAAGGCGCCAGCCACATATACCTAAGGTGGCGGGTTCGAATCCAGCCCCGGCCCACCAAAAACAACAATGACGGCTGCAACCGAAAAAATAGCCAGGTGTTGTGGTGGGCGCCTGTGATCCCAGTTACTTGGGAGGCTGCGGCAGGAGACTCGCTTGAGCCCAGGAGTTGGAGGTTGCTGTGAACTGTGATGTCACTGCACTCTACCCAGGGGGACAGCTTGAGGCTCTGTCCCCTCCCCCAAAAAAAGAAGAAAAAAAAATTAATGTTGTTTGGGTGTGTTGGCTTACACGTATAATTCCAGCATTTTGGGAGATGTAGATAAGAGGATTGCTTTGAGGCCTGGAGCTTGAGACCAGCCTAGATAACATAGTGAGGCATTTACTCTACAAAATATAAATTAAAAAAAATTAACTGAGCATGGTTGTATGTGCCTGTCTGTGTTCCTAGTTACTTGGAAGGCTGAGATGGGAGGATTGATTGAGTCTAGCTGTTTGGGGTTGTAGTGAGCTATGATTGGGCTGTTGCACCACAGCCTGGCTGACAGAATGAGACTATTTTAAAGAACAAAAGAAACATGAAACAGTTAATTGTTTAATATTGAGCTATGTAACTTAGTGGAATTATACTTAAAAAATTTGATTTTCTTCATCCTTTAGAAGTTGTTACTTTTCATAAGATAAAAAAAATTAGATTATGATTAGCCAAAAATTGGGTGAGAATAAAAATGTAATGCATGTTCTGATTTACTATTGTGTTGATTACATATTGTAAGATAGAGATTATTCTGTCTTTCCAAATTAGGTTAGAAATTAAAGATTTGTTAGAACATTTTTTTTTAAATTTTTTTTTTGGAAAAATTAAAACAACAGGTGAAAATTAGTATTTTTTTTTGTTTTTGAAACAGTCGTTTTCTGTTGCCCAGGCTGGAGTGCTGTGTCATCAGCTGAGCTCACAGTGACCTCCAACTGCTGGGCTGAAGCTGTTCTACTGTCTCAGGCTCACAAGTAGCTGGGACTTCAGACAAGGGTCACTATGATGGCTGCTTTTTCTATTTTTAGTAGAGACAGGGTCTCACTGTTGCTCCAGTTGACTTTGAACTCCTGAGCTCAAGCAATCCTTTGGCCTTGACCTCCCAGACTGCTGGGATTATAGGTGTGAGCCACCACACCCAAAGTTGGCCCAGTTTTTTCCCTGATGTCATTTTTTGCTTATATTTCACATATCTGTGAATATCTGATTGACATATTAGACTTATATCTGCAGTTTTTTGATAGATTGCGTGTACCAAGGCTGATGAGATAAAGGCCTTATTCGTAGTATATACTTAGTTCTACTACATTTAACACAGAAAAAGGCACAATCAATGTATTGTATCCCACATATGCATGAATGTATTCATGATCTATGTGTATTTGACTTAATTAAAAAAAAACAACAGAAAAAGGAAAAAATGTTCACCAAAGAGGTAGCTTAGTATGTACTGTTTATATACTTCATGAGTATGCACGTGTGATGTCTGGTTCTGTAATGCAGATTCTAACATTGTGCTGTATGGTTTTTGCTGTATTATAGATGTTCCTTTAAATGCTCAATGATAAAAAATTAAAATTAAGATGGAGAATAAATCTATGTTATATATAGGCATATATGTTTTGATTTGGGATTATAAAAATGATGATGCAAGATAAGGATATTGAAAGCATTTATTTATTTATTTATTTATTTATTTTTTTGAGACAGAACCTCAAGCTTTCCCCCTGGGTAGAGTGCTGTGGCATCTCAGCTCACAGCAACCTCCAACCTTCTGGACTCAAGCGAGTCTCCTGCCTCCGCCTCCCAAGTAGCTGGGACCACAGGTGCCTGCCACAATGCCCGGCTATTTTTTGGGTGCAGCTGTCATTGTTGTTTGGCGGCCCTGGCTGGATTCGAACCCACCACCTTAGGTGTATGTGGCTGGCGCCTTAGACACTTGAGCCACAGGCGCCGAGCCATTGAAAGCATTTATAGGCTCAGAGCCTGTGGCTCAATCGGCTAAGGCGCCAGCCACGTACACCTAAGGTGGCAGGTTCGAATCCCCAGCCCGGCCCGCCGAACAACAATGATGGCTGCAACCAAGAAATGGCCCAGTGTTGTGGCGGGCGCCTGTGGTCCCAGTTACTTGGGAGGCGGAGGCGGGAGACTCGCTTGAGCCCAGGAGTTGGAGGTTGCTATGAGCTGTGAAGCCATGGCACTCTACCCAGGGGGATAGCTTGAGGCTCCATCTCAAAAAAAAAAAGCATTTATAATTAATCAATGGGAAAATCACTGTTGGTCTGTGTGACCTTTAAAAATTTTTGTCAAAACATGAAAAACTCACAGTTGGTTATAAATGTATAGAGAAGTTTAAAAAAAAGTAAAACTAAGATTTTTGTAGCACATTGTAATTTAAAAATATCAAAATTAGAGTATTTTATTTCTTTGTAAAAAAATCTATGAGGAGTAATTTGAACAGTGGTTGCCTCATATAACTTAAAATCATGTACTGAGGCCGGGCTTAGTGGCTCATGCCTTGTAATTCTAGCACTCTGGGAGGCCAAGTGCATGGATTGCTCGAACTTAGGAGTTCGATACCAGTTCAAGCAAGAGTGAGACCCCATATTTACTAAAAAATAGAAAAACTAGCTGGGCGTTTGGTGGGTACTAGTAGTCCCAACTACTTGGGAGACTGAGGCAAGAGAATCGCATGAATCCAGGAGTTTGAGGTTGCTGTGAGCTGTGATGATGCCACGGTGTTCTACCCAGGCGACAGAGTGACACTCTCTCTTTAAAAAAAAAATCATCTATGGCTCTGCGTGTAGCTTAGGGGGTAGGGTGCCAGCCACATACACTGAAGGGCAGATTTGAGCCCAGCTTAGGCCTGCTAAAACAACAGTGACAACTGCAACCAAAAAATAGCTGGGCCTTGTGGCGGGTGACTGTAGTCCTAGCTACTTGGGAGGCTGAGGCAAGAGAATTGCTGAAGCCTAAGAATTGGAGGTTGCTGTGAGCTGTGATGCCATGGTACTCTACCGAGGGCAACATAATAAGACTCTATCTCAAAAAAAAAGTATTTAGAATCTTTTCTATGCTGAATGCTGTACTCTTTTCCAGCTTTAGATCAGCTTGTAACATGTGCTCTGTGTTGTGAAATACCTCTGAGAGTTGCATTAGTGGTTAATGTAAAGCTTTTTTTTTTGGCCAGTGTCACTTCCTTTGGACATCTTCAGTCTTAATTCTTTTTGTCACACCACTTTTTGTCATTTATGTTGAGATATTTTAAAATTGTTAAATAGAAAAAATGAAATCTAATAAGTCACATTTCCCTTTTAGAAGTCTCTTTTTTGGGTGTATTAGTTCCTTTTCTCTTTTTTTTTCCTCTTAAAAAATTTATGGGTTCTGTGCCTATAGCTCAGCAGCTAAGGTGCCAGCCACATACACTGCGGCTGGCAGGTTCGAACCCAGCCCAGGCCTGCCAAACAACAAAAACAACTATAAAAAAAATAGCTAGGCGTTGTGGCAGCTATTAGTCCCAGCTACTTGAGTGGCTGAGGCAAGAGTTTGAGGTTGCTGTGAGCTGTGATGCCACAGCACTCTACCGAGGGTGACATAGTGAGGCTCTGTCTCAAAAAAGAAAAAAAAATTATGGTTCATGTTTTGATTTGACAAAAGCACTTACGTTTCTTACGGTTGGAATACATAAATAATTGAATTAAATATGAATTAAATATTCATCAAATGCCTATGTTGTTCTAGGCTCTGTGTTGAGTACCAGGGCTACCAAGACTAATAAGAGACTAGTACTTGTGCATGTTCTTAGACAAGTTAAAGAAGATATTAATACTGTCCTTACAAGGATATGGATAAGGAGCTTATTCATATATGATAAGATACAGAAGGGTCATGCAAGAGAAGGTAGTCTGGGAATGAAAGGAAAGAGGAGGTGACATTTTAACCAAGACTTAGAGAATTAAATGTTGTTCACGTCACCTTGATAGGAAATAGGGTGGTATTCAGAGATAGAGAAGGGGCATTGTAAACAAAGACAAAGGGGAATATCAACCACCAATCAACAGCACATTTGTAAAATTTATTTAAGGATTAGAAAACCAGTATTACAATAATATTGAGATTAGAAAAGGGAAAAATTTCACTAATGATCCTATCACCTAACATAGCTAATTATTTGCTTTTACTCTTTTTTCACATTAATAGTTCATATTGTCTTCATCAAAGTGTAAATACTATTTTATATCTTGGTTTTTCTGAGATATCTACTCTCTTTTTTTTTTTTTTTGAGACAGAGTTTCACTAATGTCACTCTCAGTAGAGTGCTGTGGCATCATATAGTTCAGCAACCTCAAACTCTTAGGCTTAAATGATTCTCTTGCATCAGCCTTCTGAATAGCTGGGACTACAGGCACCTGCCACAAGGCCCTGCTATTTTTTGGTTGCAGTTGTTATTGTTGTTATTGTTGTTTAGCAGGCTCGGGCTGGGCTCAAACCACCAGCTTTGAGATATCTGGCACCAAGCTGAGATACCTATTCTTATCTGTGTTATATATGCCTATACTGTCAATATGAGGTGCGTATCGATGTTTTGGCCAAAATGGACTGCATATATGACAGCCTATAAGACTTGAGTGGAGCTGAAAAATTTCTATTGCCTAGTGACGTTTTAGCTATTTATTGTATTATACTTTTTATCATTATTTTAGATTATACCCTGACTTATAAAAAAAAGTTAACTGTAACAGCTTCAGGCAGGTCCTTTGAGGTATTTCAGAAGACATTGTTACCATAGGAGGTGATAGACAGTTCCATGTATATTATTGCCCCTGAAGACCTTCCTATGGGAAAAGATGTGGTGAAAGACAGTGATATTAATGATCCTGATGCCACTTAGGCTTAGGCTCAGCTGTGTTTTTGTGTCTCAGGTTTTTTTTTTTTTTGTAAGACAGTCTCACTTTGTTGTCCTTGGTAGAGTGCCAGTGACATCACAGCTCACAGTAACCTCGAACTCTTGAGCTTAAGCGATTCTCCTGCCTCAGGTGCCTGCCACAATGTCTGGCTATTTTATGGTTGTAGTTGTCGTCGTTGTTTGGCAGTCCTGGGCTGGATTCGAACCCGCCAGCTCACCCTAGCTGGTGAGCTGCAGGTGCCAAGCCTTGTGTCTCAGTTTTTAACAAAAAAGTACAAAAACAATTTTATTTTTATTTATTTATTTTCTATTTTTTTAATTTTCTCTATGCATATACATGTGTTTATTTGGTTTCCACTTTTTGCCTTCACAAAATTAAAAAGGCTTAAAATTTAATAACAATAACAATGTTTAAGATAAGGACTAGAAACAAAAACCTTGTAAAGAAC
>CAUYQV010112046.1:0-19656 GCA_963574575.1 Galagoides demidoff
ACATCTTAGGTAAAGATTACAAATGAGCCTTTCGTGTGTCTACAGTCATATATCTTAAAATTTGTGGAAAGATGGAAAAGAATTACAAACTGGTCATTTATTGGAAAAAAACATAGCATTTTCCCCATAAAACCTCTTTCATAACATGAATAATAGTAATAAGCCTAATCTCATGCATTATCTGTCTTATCAGCTGTAATTTATCTAAGGTAAGACATCTTAGCTGTATTACATTAAAGTAATATAATAGGCTGTCTAGTTTAAATAATAACAATTATACTACATTTATCAAGCAATATCTCAGCATGTAAAGTATTACATGCTTCATATCAAATGGATAATCTCTACTAGAAAAGAAGTTATCATCAAAGGTAGAAATACTAGGCAAGATAATAGCTGATAAGTATTTATGAAGCATATAAGTTTTTTTTTTTTTTTTTTTTTTTGAGACAGAGCCTCAAGCTATGCCCCTGGGTAGAGTGCTATGGCATCACAGCTCATAGCAACCTCCAACTCCTGGGCTCAAGCGAGTCTCCTGCCTCCGCTTCCCAAGTAGCTGGGACCACAGGCGACCGCCACAATGCCTGGCCATTTTTTGGTTGCAGCCATCATTGTTGCTTGGCGGGCCTGGACAGGGGATTCGAACCCCGCCACCTTAGGTGTATTTGGCTGGCGCCTTAGCTGACTGAGCCACAGGCGCCGAGCCATGAAGCATATAAGTTAATAAAATTATTATTAATAGTGGGAAGTATAAAATACTACTAATTTCATACTATTAAAAATGTAGACTATCTGATATGGTTTCATGGTTTAGATCAAGCAAATTCCATTTGTATTTACATTTTTGTTCTAAAAACTTGGCGTTAAAGAGAACATTTGTGTGAGATTTTAAGCATGGTAAATTTTATGCATTTTAGAATTAAGACCAAGATCCTAGGATATTTTATTAGATGTAGAGTGAAGCATTCAGAGAAAAAAATCGAGGCTTGGTCAACAATAAGATGTAACTAAGTAAGCTTAGAATTTGGTTGTGGTACAAGAACTGAGGTAACCAAGGTCCATGAGTGCAACTCTTTGATGTACAAATTAAGTGCTCTGGAACATTTTTTACTGAAGTAGGAAATTTTGGTATTTCCATAGGTAAATGATGTAATTATCAAAGTGGCAAAAAGAAATAGAAATAACTGATCAGGTGACAATATAGAAAGATGTTGGTAATAAGGGTGGGAATTCTTCTGTGAGGTGGTTACCTTAGTGCAAATTAGTCAAAATGATTACTTTGGAAATGAAGAAATAAATGTTGAAAATTGTATTTAAACTATCTACTCATTTATTTACTATTTTAAAATGTACATAGTAAGTACTTAGCAAGGGCTAGACATTGCATATAGAAAAACAGACAATTCATAAATAAACAAATAAAGAAATAATTAAAACTGGTTGAAGCGACTTGGAAAATGATTCTAAAATGCAAAGCTATGGTAGCGTGTCCTGGGCTCAAATGGCTCCTCTTCCGTGTTGAGCTTATGTTTTTCCCTAGTTGTTTTCACAGAAGATAGTGGTTTGTATTTCTTTTTTTCCCCTCCTTTTCCTAGTTGAAAAATATGGATGCTTCATGAATTTGCATGTCATCCTTGCCCAGGGGCTGTGCTAATCTTCTCTGTATAGTTCCAATTTTAGTATATGTGCTGCCAAAGCAAGCACGAAAGTGGTGTTTTCTAATTGGGAGGTTAGGAAGACATTTCCGAGGAAGCTGAAGGAAAGAACGACAAAAGATCTCAGGCAAGAAGCAGTTAGTTGACTTTGCTCAAAAAGGAGACATGCCCCAAAACTCAGTTTAGAAGTTATTTCTATTCTCTCTCTCTCTCTGACACACACAGACACCCCCTCTTCCATTCCCAGCTCTCTGGTCACTTCTCACTCTCTTTCTCATCCCTCCCCTCTTCCTTTTTTCTAATTTAAATTAAGTTGTATTTTTATATCCTAAAAATAAAGAAGTCTTTTCATTTTTATATTGTTTCATGTTAATTGAGGGCACAAATAATTAGGTTATAATGTTTGCATTTGTTAGTAAAGTCACTCTTATAATTGTGCCCCACCCCCCCAAGGGGTATGCCAGGGAACATAACCTTCAGAGGGAAGAGTGGTGAATATTCAGGAAGAAGAAACAATCCATGAACCTCCATGATGGAAAAGCAAGGAAAAGCAAATTACATTTATTGATTGATTCATTTAATAAATATTTACCCAGTGTCTACTGTGTTCCAAGCACAGTGTAGGGGCTAGAAATATAGCAGGAATCAGAGAGCAGCAGCTCTCACCATGAAGCAGAGGGATAAGTGCACAGTGAAGAGTATGACTAATCAAATTCTGTAAAACAACTATGGGAAAGGGAGAGTCAGGGAGTAGGGAAGGGTGTTGTCAGCAGAAACCTCAGTGAGATCACAAGCTCCAGGCGGTGAGAGGATGAACCGTGAAGCTCCGGAGAAAGAGAACTGATCACGTGGTGTACTTGAGGACCATCAAAATCCATCATTTTTCAAAGGCAGTGAAGAAACAGGGACACCTCTGAAAATGAGGTTAGAGGAGAAGAGGGTGTGTGCACAGTGGGGAACCCATGCACCATCTGGTTAAGTCCTTATTAGGAGGTACGCTTCCCCTGAGCTCTGGGAAGGGTTTGCATGTATTCCCAGATCTCTCTGGCCGCCATGTTGAGAATAACAGATTACTAATAGGCAGAATGGAAAGCAGAGAGATACTGCAACGTTGCTGGAAAGTCCACGGTGACTTGGATCAGAGAGTCAGCAGTTACATGTGTCATGCCCTACCGCACAGTAGGATCACTCACAGGTGTGGTTTTCCTTAACTGCAGATATTGAACCTGCAGGTGTTATTTTCTTTCAGTAGATGAGGAAAACTAACAGGAAAATGTTATAAAGATATAGAGTTAGTAAATGGAAACCTGAGCATAAATATAGGTCTGGTGAACTGGTTAACTCATGTTGGCTCGGGATAGAATTAAAATTTGACTGATTGGTAAGAAAGCCAATAATTTCACTTCAATAATTGTGGTTGTGGTCAAATGCAAATTCTCATTTTCAACTTGTCGGAACTTATTCCTGTACATATGTGTGTGTATACATATATAATATATATCTTAAGATGATAAAACTTGGTTATTTTTACGACAAGGATTCTGATATTGGTTATTTTTAGGAGAAGGATATCTGATATCTGCTTTGCTTTTCCTGTTTCAGAAATTTATTAGTGGTCCCAAAATCATAAAAAAAAAACCAAAACAAAAAATCAATTAAGGCTGTAGCACGATCACAATAGTAAAACAATCAGGCGCAGTCACATCTTTTCTATCTTTAATTTGCACTAGTAGAGCACATGTGTTGAGGTAAAGTTGTATGACAGCATCACATCTTGTGTATTGATTTCATTTAGATAATTATGATGGAATATTTGAATATGTAGGTCATTCTAAATTTATGGAGTCTTCTGAAATACACATCCAGCTAGCAAAAGCATTGATGGAAATGCTACAGAGTCCAGGCCCTGGAGTCACAAAACATAGGTAAATGCACATAGGATTTAGGAGAGAGGGTTATTTTTTCTCATGATTCCCTATGAAGTCTTTACCAGTCAACTAAAGATGAGAAGAGGTACTATGGAAAAAAAATGTAGTTTTTTTTTTTGTTGTTGTTGTTGTTGTTGTGGCAGTTGTCATTTTTGTTTAGCTGGCCCAGGCTGGGTGTGAACCTGCCAGCCTCAGTGTATGTGGCAGGTGCCCAACCCCCTGAGCTATGGGCCCCGCCTGTTTTCATACTATTGACATTTAACATTTGCTGTGTTTGGAATCAGTTGGCTCTATGAGTCAATTACCTACGTATGGATTTAAGAGAATAATGTGTATAATTTGATAGTGTAATGCTTTTTCAATACTGCAAATCTGGATGGAATAACAACAAAGCACTGCTCTAAGTGGAAATATGCTAATTCATTACATATCTATTTATGTAACACTAGCTGAAAAGTAAAGCGCCACTCTTACACGCTTCATATTTATACTTGTTCTTTCCTGCTGAGTACTTCCGATCTGAACAAATGTTATGTCTAACACATTGTTTTCTATATAAATAAAACTATAGCCCAGGAACGGCAACTCATTCCTGTAATCCTAGCACTTTGGGAGGCTGATGGGAAAGAATTGCTGAGGCCAGGAGATTGAAACCAGCCAGAGGATGAACAAGACGCCCCTCTTTTTAAAAAAAAAAAAAAATGTAAGAAGAAGAAAAACTAGCCAGGCATTGTGGTCCCAGCCACTCAAGGGGATGAAGCAGAAGGATTGCGTGAGCTCAGAAGTCTGAAGTTGCTGTGAACTATAATGATGTCACTGCACTCTAGCCCTGCTTACAGCACTAACCCTGTCTCAAACAAAACAAAACATTACAAATTATTATTATTATTATTTTACCATATCATGGGAAATATAATGCTACAACAAGCCAAAATGATAAAAGGAGATGAACTTTAAAAAGTTATGATTAGGCAATAAATTTGGTTTTAACTTTCTAAACTAATGCTATTTAATTGCATTAACTATTTTGTTAAATAAAATTCTGTAAGTTAAGGTATAAAACAACCTCCAAAAGGCTATGAAGATAAAGATCTTAGAGAGCATTCCAGAGACTTTAGTAAGTTTGTTTAACTCATAGTCATAATCAATATCATTTAGAGGATGCTCATGGTTCCTTATAGTTTGGTAAATATTTCACATGGCAGTGGGGGAATTATGCTTAATAACAGAATGCCATATAAATAGTTATAATAAGTCATAAAATGGGAAAACAAGAGGTAATATATGATGTATGATCATGATTAAGAGAGTAGAGTCTGGAGGTTTATACTTGACTAAGATACCAGGTGAATGATTCTTAGCCATTTACATCACTTGGGTACATTTTTTGTTTCCTCATCTGTGAATTAGGACAACAATAGTTCCTATGTCATGGACTTTTAAATAGGAAATGCATTGTATCTCCTAGAATAGTGCTTGGCATATAGTCCTAAGTAGTTCTTTGCTGTGTTATCATATATGAGTATCTATTACACAAAGATTGAAAATCACAAAGCGAGTGCAGAAACGGATTCTGAGAAAAATCTCAGACAAGAGCGACATGGAAGATTCCTGCCAGTGGGGGGATTTTGAGCCATCTTTGGAACTAGGAACAAGTTGAGGAAAGAGCTAATAAAATTTCTTGAAAACCTACCATATACCAGGTACTTTGCATGCATAATCTCCTATCATTCTCTTTACAGTCCAGTAAGCTTGAGGCAAATGTCACTGTTTCATAAAGAACTCTACTAAAATGACAGTAACTAAGTCACCAATATTTTTATTGCCCTTAATGTCAACCCAGGATCTAAACTAATGCATATCTGGTCCTAAATTGTGTGTGGTTATTATGTGTTTTCATTTAATTATATAATTGGTGTCTTCTTATAGAAACTCATGTAGCATCCTGTTCCAACCCTGTACTGTAATAATAAAGGTTTCAGTGTTCCTCATAGGTTTTGCCAGTTTGTGGAAAGAAACAGTCATCTTTATTTAAAGCAACTAAGGTTGTTCTGGCTTATGGAAGGTAAGCATTATTTTTGTCCAATAATACATGAATTAATTCAGAGATAAAAAGTGAGTGGCTCAATGGGGGGGGGGAGAAACAAGTTCTTCCTTTGGAAACATTTCCTTTCATCCCAACCCCACTTAAGGTATAAGACCAGAAAGTTCTTTAAGTGCAAGCAATAGTAGTCCTAAACTGATTATCATACATAAATGAAAATGTGCCAATAATGAAGCAAAAAAGAAAAGTTTATAATCCTGAGATGATGATAAAATTTAAAAAACATGGAGCCATTTCTCAGACAAGTCACATGAGCGAGCTCTGGTCAGGGTTTCCTCCCGCTCCTCAAGGAATCATCAATGACTGGGCAGGATGAACAGACACTAAACAATTAAGACGTGTTTGCATTTTAATATCCAAATGCAACTGGATGAGTCCTATCAGTTTGTGTTAAGTTAATTATTGAGCGTGTTGTGTTCTATTCAGAATATTATTATTTTATGACCACACTCAGGGAATGGCTTTGCCATCTAAGCACAATAGCAGAGGACAGTTTTGTAGTACAGTTTCAAAGCTTCGTGCCAGGGCTTTGTAGAGAGAGGAAAAAACATGATTCAGGTTCATACTAAATATTTCAGTGAATTCTACTTTCATGTGGATTAAATGAAGGAAGAAAATGTGTTTCCAACCTCTTTTGCTTTTTTCCCCTCTGAGTGAGGAGTGAGCTTCATTTCCAGCATTACGTGTGTCCAGCGCCTCATGCTGTTTTGGCATAACCGAGACACCAGCTCTGTTTGTCTAAAGTGGTTGCAAAAATCCTCTCTCCACTTGTGTCCCACTCTTCTAGGAACTTGGCCATCGTCTAGCTTTCATGTTTGGAACAATTCTGACGATGAACTCAGTAAGAGTTATTTATTATTTGCTGACTGTATGAATTTCCAGAGTACTTACATGTCGCTGGAAGGTAGAATCTTCATTCAATGGAGAAAGAAAACACCTGAAAGTTGGGGAAGGGCAGAAGTTTGATTCAGCTCGCTCTTCCTATTCACTTTCCAGCCCTTTCCCAGGTAGCTGTCCTTTCTTCTCACATGCAAGCACAAGCCTTCCTGTAAGTCCAGTTATATCACATCATTTTGTTGATAGTTTTGTTTTATCATCACTAGAATGAAGTATAAACACACCTACAGCGGTTTGCCTTTGCCTCTTGACTAGTGCTATAATATCAAATGATGTTACCTAAATAGCTTAGTTTTATGAGCTCACAAGAGATGAACAAGTCCTTGGCAATTCTTTCCATGATAACAAAAAAAGCAAATGCACTTGAAAGTACAGAGTTTATTAAAATAAAAATACAATCTGAGAGCCAAGCGTTTTAATGGAACGTTCAACTTGCCCTGATAAATAAATTTTGTCAAATAAAACTTGTCATTTAGTGGAAATATGATAGCAAACACCAACTGCTAAATGATTCTCAAGAGGAAAATTCCTTAACATTTAGAAAAATGTAGCCTTTGTCAATCAATCCTGAAGTAGTCACTTGTCCATGGTTAAGGTAATCACTAGTAAATTACAGTGACCAGGCATCTAAGATGCGCCTTATTCCTGATCTGCACTGTATGGGGATAGGATTCATTCCTAGGTAGTCCCTGAATGTATAACTCCAGGAAGGAATAAGCAAGGGATTGAGGTGGATTCCAACATAAACATCTCTAAAAGATTTACTTATTACAAACTTATATATAACTGCCAAAGGCATGAGGAAATAATATATTTTCCACAAGTTAGGGAAAATAGCTATGGGGTTTTAATTTATTGTTAATGAGACACATGATTGCCAAATCAGAAAGCACATACTCCAATGCATTTAGAATATAAGATGCGTAATCTTTTGAAAAAAAAAGATTAAATATTTAATTTTTTTGTATAACATTAGAGTGGTAAATAGTGAAAATGGGTACCTGTTAAAGAATAATATTTGGGACTCAGTGCCCATATCTCAGTGGTTAGTGCGCCAGCCATATATATCATGGCTGGCAGGTTCAAACCTGGGCTGGGCCTGCTAAACAACAATGACAAGTCCAACCAAAACATAACCGGGAGTTGTGGGGCGGGGGGTCCCTGTAGCCCCAGCTACTTGGGAGGCCGAGGCAAGAGAATTGCTTAAGCCCAAGAGTTGGAGGTTGCTGTGAGCTGTGATACCACAGCACTCTACCAAGGGCAACACAGTGAGATTCTGTCTCAAAAAAAAAAAAAAATTAGTTTTTGGAATTGTATAGATAAATAGAGAAGGTATGTTTGTATATATTTACATATATATAAATACACATATTTGCACATATATATAAACATATATGTACATATATATGTAACCATATAAGCTCAGCTGAACAATTTAAACACCAATGTATAGGTGATTTTTATTTTAAATTTATAACTCCTATTAACCTAATTTTTTTTCTAATTGAGGGAAGCCAGAACAAATTCCTCCCCAAACTAATGGTAAATCAGCAATTTTGTTCGGAGACAGACAGTCCTTGTTTTATCTGCTGACATCACCAACAGGAATAATGACAAGCGTTTTTGGGCTGCATATTTCTCCATGGGGAAAGGATGATAGTTCTCATGAGTTTATTGCACAATTCACCTTTTTTCTGTTGCAAGGCACTCTAATGAGATCCACTGTGCAGCCTTTCCTGGCCTGGAAAGTGTAATTCCAGAAGATCACAGCATGATGGATTTGGGTCCTTCAGCCACCCAGGAAGTCATGGCCTAACAGTACCTTATCCACATGGAGATTTGCATCTCTTATGATGGTGGTGAAAATAAGCAGGATATTTCCATTGTGGTTTAGTTCATTTTTTAGAATATAAAAAAAATGTCAGCCAGCTAGTGTTTGCCGAAGAAAATGTAGGTCATATTTACATATGAACTATATTTAGTTTATAATAATCAGTCTTTTGCACTAACCCAGTTAGTTCACATTTTAAGTAATTGTCCTGTGGAGCCCTGCCCCTGATTCCTACGCATTTCCTTTTCCAACTTACTCGAGTACCATTTTTTAAATAGAAATATGGATCCCCAAACATCTTTGGAATGATTCAAAGCAAGAAAACTTTCAAGAAATAAATTTCTAGGTAACATGTGATACTTTTTTAATGAGTACTAACTATAAGTCACTTGAGATTTTATTTTGAAACACTACTCTTCATCAGTAATGAGTTTTAACAAGAGTGAGTCAGTACAGAGTTGACTATGGTCATCAGCTGAGAATCTGAGATCATTGGATTTGTGAGGAACTGATTCTGCCATTATCCCTGTGTCCTTGACAAATTATTTGAACTCTCTGAGGTTTAGTGCCCTTTGGCATAAATGGATATTCATCTCATAGGATTGTAGTGAGTGTTAAGTGCTTGATAAATAATTGATGACTAATAATTTGTAGTTATCATCCATTTTAACCACAGAAATTAATGAATCCAACCCCCTTCTTGGCAATCTGTCTGATTTGGGGATTTTGAAATTTGCTAAGAAGTAAACCATTGTTAAATTGATTTTCATCTGTGTTAACGATTATCTGCTCTCAAACAATCAGAAATAAGTCTTTCATCATTTTTTTTTGATATTTCCTCATTTCCTGCATGCCTTATGAGACACATCAAGAAGAAACAGTTGTCGAATATATTTCTGAACATTAAACAGTGCATTTTCAAAGCATTCATGTATTTTTGCAACCATAAGAGTGTATATACATTTTAAAAAAGAAGAAAACTGTATCAAAATTTTTATATTATATACTGATGACAAAAGAGGAATACAAGTTACATTGAGCACCTGTTGTAATTATAGAAGTCAAATGTGAATTGAGTATGACATTTGTAATACAGTTTTTTCATATTTATTAAAATATGTATATAATTTTCATTTGTACTCATGTAAGTTTACTGCAACCAACCGAGACTCCCTATAGCAATGTGTTCAGCACGCTGTAGGTTCCCTTGGCCCCAGCTGGTGTTATTCCCACAGCTAAGCTCTAAGAGGAATAATTCAATGCCACTTAATAAGGAAATAAGAGAATATAGAAGCTTCTGAATAGGGCTATAGCACCAGCAATACGAGCATTTATTTGCAAAAATAATGTTTTTATAGAAAAATCACCAAAGAGGAGAGATTATTTAATAAAATAGTAAAGTTGGTAAAACTGTTGAGAAAAAATAAAACAAATTTTATTATAAGACAAAACATAGCAAACTCACAGAGTATAATTTTGATGAAGTTGAATATGTGCCTGTGGCTCAGTGAGTAGGGTGCCAGCCCTATATACCAAGTGTGGCGGGTTCAATCCTGGCCCTGGCCAAACTGCAACAAAAAAATAGCTGGGCGTTGTGGCAGGTGCATGTAGACCCAGCTAATCGGGAGGTTGAGGCAAGAGAATTGCCTAAGATCAAGAGCTGGAGGTTGCTGTGAGCTATGATGCTACAGCACTCTACTGAGGTTGACAAAAGATTAAAAAAAATATATAGTATTAAATAAATACATATTTATATGAATACCTTCTAAGAATAATACTGATAGAAAAATTTTAAAAGAGAGAGAAATAAAAAAACAATCTACTATCTACTACCACATGGAAAATCTTAAGTGTTCATATATTAAGCAGACACAATCAATTTCAGACTGCTAGCTGGGCACAAGTGTTTATGACTATAATCAGCTTAGTTGGTAGGCTGAAATGGAAGAATCACTTGAACCCACGAATTTGAGAGTCTCACCATAGTAAGAATTTCTCTCTAAAAAAATTGTAATAATAATTCAGCCATTGAAAAAGAGATAGTTTAAATATGTACATGATAATTAGTTAATATATTAATATAGTAAAATCTAAACATAAATAAATAAATAGACTCAAAAGTGAAAAAATGCAGAATGTTTTGTTATCACAAAACCAAACACAAGCAAGAAAAGTATTATATCAAATAACAAATAAATATAGGCCAATATTTAAATCTTCATAACAAAGACCTATAAACAGAAACAAACTACTATTTTGAAATCAATACTTCTCAAATTTTGAAGTAAATAATATTCATAATGTTTATTGTTTTTAATATACCAAGGAAATGAATTTATTTATCAGTTGCAGAGTAAACATAGCTACAACTGATGTAAAAAACCTATCAAAACCTTAAACTTTTATTAATCTTGACTTCATAATTTTATTTAACATAAAATTAATTATCACCAGAACTTATTGCTAAGACGAATGTATACACATAAATGTTTATCACAAACATATTTAAAAATTAAATATGAGAACCCAAATGACCAAAACTAAAAGAAATTGTGAAGTACTGTTTAGGATAGCACAAAATTGAATATCATTTTGCAATCATTAAAAATTTACTACTGTGGCAAATAAAAAAGCTCATATTATGATTGTCAATGAAATGAGATTACGTATCACTGTGTGTGTATGTTCTGTACCAAATTTTTAGCAAAGTGTATGCCAACATGCACCTGCCTTTACGCCTCTACCCAAATAATAGTAACGATAATAACAAATGCTGAAGGAAATATACTGTAATGGTAATAATTGCTATTCTCTTTAGATTGAGCCAGTGATTTTTTTCCCTTTATACTTTTCTCTATTTCCTATTTTTCTAAACAACCTCATGCTACTTTCATAGTCAGAAAACTTAACAATTAAATGTATGACGGTGTAAAAATGAAGCTTTGTGGTTAATGTCCTTTTTAATTATACATTTGAGTCGTTTTGATTTGTATCAGTAAGTTAGAAGTGAGCAAATGACTCTCTGGAATCTTGTGGGTTTGTGTTTTCAAAACTTATTTCAAAATACCAGTGGACAGTTTTAGACAAAGACCTCATTCCAGACCAGAGCCTCTTGTGATTGTGTGTTGGCCTTTTTATTTGGTCCTTCTCGGCTGTGCTTTTTCAAGAATGGTTCCAATTTACCCTGCACTTCTATTTTATTCACGTGTATTGCAATTTATTCACGTGTATTGCTATTTATTCACGTGTATCGCTAATCCTAGCTTTAAGTCCTGATGTAGTTTTAACAGCTTATTGCTTCCTACCCCTAAATCTTCTAACTGGACCTGAGACATTCAATGATAATGGCTACATCTCTACAGCCACAGCCCGTTTGGATTTTTTCTCTATCACATTTGGTTCCCTCTTTTTAAAAACTTCTCTCAACTTGTTCTTCTGTGTTGCTACTCTGCTATTTCTCCTAATTTTCCCTTGGTGGAGGGCTTCTCCAACCTCTGTTGACTCCCTTTTACTTTTTGGTGTGAGCTGCTTGCTGGCAACATAGCCCCGGAAACCATACCCCAGCCGTAAGATGCTCAAATGTCATGCAAACAAAGCAAATGCGTGAAAGCTTTCAGTAGGTGATTTACTCAGTCCCAGTTGTTAGGTTTTCTTCAGTGAAACAATGGGATTGGGAGAAGTAGTGAGGAAATGCAGAGTTATGAATATGTATTTACTTTCTTAACTCTGACTATGAACTGTCAGGCGTTAGATAACAGATCAGTAGAACCTGAGGATTCTGCAGCTTGCAAGCTCTTTGCACTACCACCCAGGTCCGAATCCTCATGATCTCATTTAATGATTATGGCAGGATGTACATGAGATGATTCCATAAGGTGATGCTTTCCCAGGAATTCATGTTTTATTCATTTACATGCACCATGTTCTCATTAAAACATCTACAAAGGAGGGAGGGAATCTCTCAAATGAGGCAGTTGGGAGTTTTGGGCACCAGTTCCTTCTTAATTCTGCAAAACTCTATTTTTTGAATTACCTCATTCTTGCCAACAATCAAATATAAAAACTTTGCAAACTCTTCCTTGTACTACTTTATTCCTGTCCTGAATTAACAGTCTTAATATAGTTGATTAATTACAGTATACAATAGAAAATGATTCAATATTATTTTTAACTTTTGCTTTTTTAAAAACTGCTTTCCTTTCTGATCAAAATTACTCGAACCTTTCTCCCACTTCTCATTTATGTCTAGTTACTTTTTAAAATATTCCACTATGACAAAATGACCCCTGGCATTCATCAGATTCCACATCTGCTCCTTTAGTTTCTATTAATCATTTTAATGTGGGGTTTTCCCATACATACTTTGTAGCTTAATTTTCTTGCATAACCTATTTTAGGCAATATTATACACTTAACATTTTAAATAATACCAGCCTGTTAACGCTCCAGTGCTGACCTATGATTCATATATCCCTCTGTCTTGTGCAGAAAGCTAACGGACCATGTTACAATCTTTGGGGGTCAATCAATCATGTATTTATAATGTGGGATGACCTGATAATATAGGTCCTGTTTTTAGGAATTAAAGTAATTGGATCAAGTAATTGGTGGGATAATGTTTAAGAGTTATACCTGCCTTCCAATCAATCTTTTATTCTAAATTAAGCTAGAAGGCATCTTTACAAGGCAAATTCCATGCACACTGTGGTCCACATGGGTTAGATCTAACTTCTAACTTTTATCTTCTGCCACCTGATAAGTATTATGGAGTCTCTTCTGATACTCTCCACTTTGTTATGTATACTCAAATTTTATGCCATTTCGGACATACAGTTTAAAACTTACTAAATTTGATATAATTAATTTTCCCATTACTTTTAAATATAATACACATATTTATAACATATTAAGAGGAGAAAAATGTGTGAAAGTTCACTGCTCTGAGGCAGGAAACCCAGTTGGCTCCAGTTCTAAGCACAACTTCTCCAATAACTGCCTGCATGTGTTTAACCACATTGGCTGTAATTTCTTCATTAATATCTGAGGATTCCTGTAGTGAGTAATTTTATGTGTCAATGTGGTTGGACCTTGAAGCCTGGATATTTTTTTCCAATATTATTCTGGTTAATTCTGTGGAGGTGTTTTTGGACGAGGTTGATATTTAAATTGGCGGACTTTGGGTAAAGCAGATTAACCTCTATAATGTGGGTGGGCCTCATCCAATCAGGTGGAGTGGTTACTAGTAAAAACACTGACCTTCCAGTGGACTTCTTTTGGGCACAAACTGAAAATTTTCCCTGTGTCTCCAACTTGCCCATCTACTTTGCAGATTTTGGACTTAGCCAAGTCTCCACAATCAAGTGAGCCAATTATTAAAATCAATTTCTTTCTCTCTCCCTCTCTGCTGAATCCTGCATCAACTTTGACTGATACATATTTCATATTAATAGTGGACATCTCATCTATTTTACTATGAAGAAACCATGATCAACCCCCCATACTAAATGTGTGATAGCACCTTCTTTAAAAACCAAAACCAAAATCAAAACCACCTGCCCTTAAAACACAAACCTGTTTAATTACAAAAAACATGTAAAGTATTATATATGAAAGGTTAGGTAAGATGCTGAAGAAGAAGAATAATATTGTCTGAAAATGTACATTAAGCACTTTTGGGGAAGAGATAGGGTTATAAACACATAACGGAGAATATTACAAAAAAATCTGGTTTCTAACGAAATTAGCTAATGCCTAAATATCCTTGTGCCGTTCAACCATTTTGAAACATAATCATGATGTTCTCAATTCTTCTGAGAAATATGTTTTATTAAACATTTTCCTATGTTTCCTGAATGAAAGTTTCATAAATAACTTTATTTTCGTATTGTTGATCGATGACAAAATTTTAACATTATTAAACAGTAGACTTTCTTTTTAATTCCTTAAGTCACTTTGCTAAAACTAAAGGACACATAATTAGTTCCATTTTATAAAAGTACAACAGTTAACGTGATTATGAAAGTGGAGAAATCAATGAAAAACTAAATTATTTTATGTTTCGCAAAATAATTAGCAAAGCTATTTGTGATGAAAACCATTACCCTTTTGGTAAGTAGTCTTATTCTCTTGTCTTTTCAGTAGTCTAAAACTCCTTCATGATTACTGAATAAAGGCATACAATTTTTTGGTTAGGGTTCTGCAAGAAACTCAACACTGCTCTTTGAAAAATTGAGCATAATTTTCAACCATGTCAAGAAAAACAAACAAACAAAAAAGCACTGTGTTTTCATTCTATTCCATGACATCATAAAACAACAACAAATGATACCTTTTATTACTTTATTTTGTACCAGAAATTTTTCTTTGAGGTACATAGCAATTAAACAAGCTGGCCAATTTTTCAAATAATGGGATAGGAAATAAATAAAGATACATAGACAAGTTATATAACACATAGTAAATATCTGTAGCATGAAAAATTGTATGACACAGTATTTTTAAAAGTAAGACATATAAAATGGAATTCATGATATTATTAATATTAGAAGATTAACAAGACTATTTCTGAAAAGGTAAAATGTGATCTTATACCAGAATAAAGTGAGGAAGAAAACAATGCACTTAGTTTGTGAGAGAGCTTTCTAGATAAAGGAAAAAGCAAGCAAAAAATAAAAGAGAGATAATAAAATCATCAGTGTCCAGCTCCTGGCATTGAAACTCATATTGGACACCAAGACGATAGGTTTGAAAGCCAGTTATTAATAAGAGAGGAAATAAAATTTATTATATTTGTTTAATGTTCATTTAACCACAATATAGGTCAATGTGGTTGATTATTATTATAGGTATGATTCTATAATAACCTTCAAGGACCACTGTGTCTTGAGTGTGGGTGTAAAGTATGGGCAAGACAGTATAATCAGACCTTGGTTAAGTTATATAAACACAGTTGACTTTAAAAAAGAGAGATTATCTTGGGTGGACCGAACTTTATCGGGTGTCTCTATGAAAGGGACTGAGCTTTTCCTTGCAAAGAGATTTGAAGCATGAGAGAGGATACACATGAGAGAGATTCTTTTATGCTGGTTCTGAAGATAAAAGAGGTCAAGTGACAAGGAACACAGACAAACTCAAAAAGATCACAGCGTCCACAGACTGACAGTTGAAAAGAAGGTGGGCACCGCAATCTTAGAACCACGAGGAATTGAATCATACTGACTCTATGTGAGCTTGAAAGTGAACCCTGAACCCCAGATGAATATGTACCCCTCTGACTTTCATTCTTACCTTGTGAAACTCTGACTGGAGTTTGTGAAACCCACAGTGTAGGGAGACAATAGATGGGTGTTTTGTTAAGAAGAAGACTCCGTGATAAACTTTCTGTCTGCAGTGCAAGAGAATTCATTCTTAAGCCTCTGGATTTCCGTAATTGCTTTAGAGGACATTAGAAATCAATGAAAACATAATCATAGAATTTTCTCCATAGTGGACATTTTGACAAATTGCTGCTTTCACTGCAATGTGTTATAGGAGAAATTTAAAATATTAAAAATAGGGAAGAATGAATGATGAAAGGAGATTAGAAGTGACTATGTAGGCAGAGGTGCAAGAAATCAGACACTAGAGTCATCAAGATTTGAATGTGACAAAAATTTAAAATCCTTATAATTGAAGAGTCTTAAGTGACATTTGCATTACTAAAAATTTTGAGCTGTGGGGCGTGGTGTAATTGGAATGAATGCTTCTCTGCGTAAGGTCATTCTAATTAAGCTGGACAGTTTAGCACAATAAGTGAGATTTTTATTTTTCCTGATCCACCTTTTACACCAGTACGAATGAGTAACCAGCAACTGTAATAGAGTCCCTGATGCCAACTATCTCGTACATGAGAGTGAGTGAAGTAGAAACAGTGGGCTCTGATCAACGGGTAATCATATCACTTGCTAAGTAGACCACCCAATGCCAAAATAGTATATTAGTGAACAGATAAATAAAAGGATGTTATCTTAGATATCAGTGGGATGAGACAATGCTCCAAAAATATAAACACTTTTTTTCCCATGCACCACAAAATTATAGCTCCACACAAACAAGGAAAATATCTGGGAGAGTAGTAGGACAGAAACTTAGAGAAGACAAAGTATTTTTATGAAGAGACATCGACATTTACTAAAGTGACAATATTGTTATGCCAGTCTCTTATTAATTGACAGAGTAATGACATTATTCTATCAATTAACATTAGAAGGTTGCAAATTTATAATAGCTATAGACAAAATAAAGAAGTTTTAATATTGCTGAGTATGGAAGTCATAGTGTGAATAAATGCTAATACAATTCACACACACATATGTATGCACACATACGCATACATAGAGATACATCTTTACCTCAAAATCAAAAATTCTTGTTTTAGTCCGTTTGAGTTACTATAACAACAATTCCCTGGGTGTGATTTTAAACAACAAACATTTATTTCTCATAGCTCTGGAGGCTGGGAAAGCCAAGATCAAGGTGCTGGCAGATTAAGTGTTTGGTTAGAGCTTTTTTCTTGGTTCCCAGATACTGTCCTCTCATCAGACCCTCACAGAGGGAGGAGTGCAGAGCAGGAGCCACTGCTTTCTTGTCTTTTCTCAGAAGGGCACTGATCCCATTGTAAGGGCTCCACCCTCAAGACTGGCTTACTCTTCAAAGACCCACGTCCTAATACCATCTCACTGGGTAGGCTATGATTTCAACGTATGAATTTTGGAAGGACACATATATACCATCCATGACAATTCTCTATGTTAAAATGTAAGTAATCTATAGTTGATTCATGTTTTTACATAAAATAGCACAGTGAAATATCAGCATACTAGTTCTTTTAGTTCTGATAACTTAGTTTAAGTTGGATAAATAACCAAGTCTGATGATTCATATGGCAGGAAACAAGCAAACAAAAAAAAAAAAATTAAAGAAAATGATCCATTTAGAAAATACTAACCTGAACAAGTACTATCTCATAATCATCATCATATTGCCTAAACATGGGTATTTGATACATTTTCTATTTATTTTAGATAAGGTTGATGTGTCACTCATACTTTGTTACAGTTATTCTTTGGTATATATATATTTTTCTAAACAGAGTAAGAGATATCTGGTTTATAATTCTGTTAGCATCTGGAGTCACAGTGGAGTTCTGCAGCTCATTAAAGTGCTATACGAGTGTAAGAGATTTTTTTTCTTGTTTCTAAATTCAGTGTTCATATTTCCTACCTTGTCAGTTTACAGCATGATCCATGCTCCCAAATTCGGGGTTTTGGAAAGCAACCAGGGTGGCATTTGATTTCATTAACAATAGAAAACTTCACTAATTATCACTGAATAAGTTACCATTACATCTATTTTGTTCATGTGAAACAAAGACAAAGCTTAACTAATTAATTAATTTTATTTTTGGTGTGCATGTGTAACTGTGGAGGATTTCAAGGGAATTTGGAGGAAGACCTCAGAATTGATCCTAAAATTCATCATTCTTTAGAAAAAATACAATTTAAATTTGAAAGTAGGGTAGAACATAAAATCAAACACTAACTTCCTAAGATGAATTTCACTGGAAAACAATAACTTTTGTGACTAATAAATGTGTTGATTCATGTTCACCATTGAATTTTTAAATTTCAGACCCATATGCTATTTTATTTCATTCCAGAAGAACAGAATTCAGGACACTGTTATCTTTCATATATCCTAATATTTTATTCACTGATTGACTAAGATATCCATACTGAGGTATAGGTCTTCAAATGTCTTCAAATTCTATTTAGTGAACATGAAATTCCACTTGTGTTTTTCTATTCATGCTTCTTTTATATCTAAATAGTGGTGTCCCAGGAAGCAATGATACACAGAATTTATCTTTTAAATTATTCCTTATATTGGTATAACAAGATAAGTTTCTCTTTACTTCAGTATCAATTGTTATCATCATTTAATACTAAATAATAGTTTATACTTGAGCAAACGAGTGATTACTTTACATAATCAGAATTTTACTTTGACAATATAATTCCATTCTCCAATCTATGTATTAAAAATGATAGGGGACAGCAAAAGATTTTCTTTCCACATAAAATGTCCTAGCCTATTAAGGTGGTCAGGACATTGTCTAAGTAGACATTTTTCCTATTCTAATACATAATGGAAAAATATTGAACATGAATATATTAAAATGTTTTCAAATGTTAAGTAGATAATGATTGTGCTCTAGATAAGGGAATTGGAGGGTAGAACTTATACACAAAATAAGTAATGAGTAGAATGCATTTATTTGCCCATGTCAAATAAAAGCTAGAGAATAAATAGAATCCTAGGCGATGGATGAACAGAGGAAATGTAAAGAAAGAAAGAACCATATTCATCATAAAGAGGGTAGTAAGTTCATTGCTCTAGGTTCTTTCACCATCACCACCTATAAAGGTTTAAATCATCACCTACTACTGATTTTACTCCTTAAACAGTCTCAAATTGGATTTGACCTCTGCCAAGGCAAAACAACAGGAGGTGAAACTTAAATAGAGGCTGACTGTGTCCCTCACTTGAGGAAAGAGTCCACAGTTCAGGTAAATTCAGAGGGCTGCAGTTCACAGGACCGAGATCAAAGGAGAGAGAGAGAAAAGCTGGAGACACACACAGTGTACATTTGAGTACTGGTCAGCACATGATTATTAAAGAATTAAATTCATGAAAAGACCACCAAAAATAGAATAATCCTTAGAAATAATATAATTTCCTGTAGCATAGTTCCTAGAAGTTATGGATGGCCAAAAATTATTCACATTCCCATCAGCCAAATGAAAAGATTTCATAGTCAAGGTGTCAGTGAGAATTTTTAGAAGATTAAAGCCTTTTTAGCAGGGTCATGTTAGATCTACATGAAAAGCTGTTTAAACTCTCCTAAGAAAGTTTAAAAACAAGTTTGGAAGGGTTCAAACTGTTTATTGGTAACTCAACTACATTTTAGAAGAAATCCTAGAAATATTCACATGAATAAAAGAAAATGTAAATATAAGACACTATTGCATTTAAAATGCAAGGGCAGAAACATTCCATGAACTCATAAATAATAAGAAAGCTGAAGGGTGGCACACGTGGCTCAAGGAGTAGGGCACTGACCCCATACACCAGAGATGGTGGGTTCAAACCTGGCCCTGGGAAAAGGGAACACTTCTGCACTGCTGGTGGGAATGCAAGCTA
>CAUYQV010112048.1:0-10531 GCA_963574575.1 Galagoides demidoff
ACTTTGTCACACTGGGGTTGAGTGCCAGGGCATCACTGTAGCTCACAGCAACTTCAAACTCCGGGGCTCAGTGATCCTCCTGCCTTAGCCTCCCAAGTAACTGGGACTAAAGGTGCCTGACACACACCTGGCTAACTTTGCTATTTTAGTGGAGACGGGGTCTCAATGTTGCTCAGGCTGGTTTCCAACTCCTGAGCTCAAGTGATGTACCTGCCTCAGCCTTCCAGAGTGCTGGGATCAGAGGCATGAGCCTTGTACCCGGCCCATTACAACATTCCTTATTGGTTATTTCCCTGACATCTAAGACTGTTATCTTCATCTATATTGAATCCCTGATGCCTAGGACAGGACTGGACTGAACATAGTAGACAAATAAATGTTTATTTAATCAAAGAATAATGGCCATTTGGGGGCTCACAACTACCCTTCCTGAACATATTATTTCTATATTCTTCCCTTCCTCCTACATTTTCCCAAACATCTTACCTAAACAAGAGCCTCAGAAAGGACACCGCAATGACAATTGCAAGACCAGTGAGGAATGCAATGCTCACAGCTATAAAAAAAGAGAGAAAACATTATCACCAAAAAAGTCATCATACACATCAAAGCTGTTGTGTCATTACATTTAATCTATTCATGAAAAATGAAAAAAAAAAAAACTGAGACCATGGCTCATCATGGGGGGCACTAACTGATTTTCATTATAGAAAATATCAAACACCCACAAAGGTGCAGAGAACTGTATAATAAAACCACATATACCCCTCATCCCTATCTCAGAATCAAGGTCTTATCACTCTTGCTTCATCTGTAACTGTCCCTGCTTCCTGTTTTCAGCTACAGTGTTTTTTCTTTTTTGAGACAGAGCCTCAAGCTGTCTCCCTGGGTAGAGTGCTGTGGTATCACAGCTCACAGCAACCTCCAACTCCTGGGCACAAGAGAGTCTCCTGCCTCCGCCTCCCAAGTAGCTGGGACCACAGGCGCCCGCCACAACACCTGGCTACTTTTTTTGGTTGCAGCCATCATTGTTGTTTGGTGGGTCCGGGCTAGATTCAAATCTGCCACCTTAGGTGTATGTGGCTGGCACCTTAGCCACTTGAGCCACAGGTGTCGAGCCTCAGCTACAGTTTTAAAACACATCCAAAATCACGCCCGTTCACCCCACATATTTCCGCATTTGTCTGTAAAGCTCACGGCCCCTGACAGACATTTCAACATCATGCACCTGTGGACATGACACACTTGAGAAGGACACGGCGTCACTGCTGCATCCTGCCAAAAAATGCAAAACCTCTACCTAGTTGTGAGAAGACATCAAGCCAATTCAAACTGACTAGTCAATATTCTTCAAAACTGTCATAGTTGTGAAAGGCCAAGATGGTCCAGGCAACTGTGGGATCCCAGACTGGATCCTGGACCAGAGAAAGGATACTAAAGGGGGCAGCTGAGGAATGTAAATAAGTCTATAGATTAATACTGTTTCAATGTTAAGTTCAGAAGAATGTTAAGTTCCTGGTTTCAATAATTGTACATGAGATAATTTTATGATTACACAGTTTAAGGGTTTAGGTCAGTGGTTCTCAACCTTCCTAATGCTGCGACCCTTTAATACAGTTCCTCATGTTGTAGTCACCCCCAACCATAAAATTATTTTCGTTGCTACTTCATAACTGTAATTTTGCTACTGTTATGAATTGTAATGTAAATTTCTGGTATCCAGGATATATTTTCATTGTTACAAAGGGGTTGCGACCCACAGATTGAGAACCACAGGTTTAGGGGAAGCTAGGTGAAGAGTTTTGGGCACCTCTTTTTTTTATAATGTTTCTATAAGTCTATTTCAAAATTAAGCTTCTTAAAAATTGACATTTTGTTACATAACCATGCTGTCATGCACAATTAACAATAATTTCCTGGCTAACAGTGAGGAGGCACCATCTGCGACTGACGGTTCTGTTCAGCTGATGAAAGCCTGACCATGTTAGTGTAAATAAAGTTCCCCTTTCATTGATGCTTTCCTCCACTTACATGTTGCCTGAATTAATTATTTCATTAGGGAGATAGGGAAGAAGGTTAGAGAGACGTTGAGGCTTGTTCAGTTCCGTCTGTCAAAGTGTCATTATTTTGGGGTATCAGTTTCTAAGCTCCCACATTCCTCCATCTGAACTACCCCTAGAAGTTCCACACCCTGAAAGCTGAGTTAGTGGCTGTGGAGCAAAAAACTGAGCTAATAACTGAGCGGTAAAGGATCCTATTAAAGCCGTCTCTCATTCTAGGAATATGCCAGTCTCACTGAATAGCTGTGTCTCATTTTAGAACATGACACTGAAAAGCAAAGATTAACGTCTGGAACAATTGATACACCAGTTTCCTTAGAGTCTGGATGGTAATCAGACTTGAAACTTCTTCAGGTAAAGTGGAAGTTGGAAGTACACAGAGGCTTCTGACAGATTTTTCTCATCTGTGATTTGTATGTAATAAGGTATGTCAGCAGAGCCTCAGGAAAAAGAAAGTAGCAATTTCATTGAATTCAAGTCAGAAAAATGGAAGAACAATTTGGAAACATTATTGTTTGGAAACTTGTAGCCTGGGAAAAAATTCATAATTCAATCTGTATGGTAGGCAAATTACAAAAATCTCAAAAAAAAAAAAAATTTCATTAGGGTTACAAAATATCCTGCCATTCTGCCCATTGTTACCTAGAATTCTTCTCTGTAGAATTTACCCTCATGAAACAGAACCGCTTGGTTACCCCAACTCACAGTTACAACAGAAAGCCAGGACAACCAAAGTAGTGCTTTGGTTTGTTTCTGTTTGGGGATAAGGGTCTTCATCTTTTTAGATTCATAAGGACATCATGGTTTTTACCATCATGGTTTCTACATATTCATTATTTTTCACTGATAACTTATTTTTTTAACACCTAAATTGTCCATGTCGCCCTTTCATATTGGCGCCTATGTTCTTTTGACAGCACCTCACAGTCTTGCCTGTGACCAGCTCCTATTAATGCCACAGGCCCCTTACTGCCTTTCACAGACATCATCTAGTGGGGAGCTCAGAATGACAGATTTTCTTCAATGGAGTTACTGAAGAATGAATGACCCCTCTAACCTAAGGAAAACTTTAGGTGTCAGCGTAAGACATACAGGAAACACTATACTCTAAATCCTCAAACAAGGACAGCTATTTGATAGTCAATTATCCTCTTTCTACTTTCTCTTCCCAATGTATTAACATTTTTGGTTTACTAATGCTTCATAACTCAACTAAATAACAACTGTGTGGATTTGTTGGTATAGCCTATAATTTTTTTGAGACAGAGTCTCACTTTGCTGCCCTTAGTAAAATGTTATGATGTCATTAAACTCTTAGACTCAAGTGATCCTCTTGCCTCAGCCTCCCAAGCAGCTGGACTTCCAGGTGCCTGCCACAACACCTGACTGTTTTTAGAGATACGGTCTCACTCTTGCTGGTCTCAAACTCCCCAGTTGAAGCGATCCACCCACCTCAGCCTCCCAGAGTGCTGGGATTACAGGTGTGAGAAAACATGCCCAACCCCACATATAGCCTTTAATTTTTAATATATCGTATGAATTTCTCAGTATACACACACAAATGACACATAAATATATTACAGATATACCGTAACTAAATGGAATCCACAGCCTATAATCTAGGTTTTTATGCCATGGACTGCTTCACTTTACAAAGAGTATCCCCAAACTGAAGCCTTTAAAAATACAAACATAAAAACACAACAAGGAGCACATACGTACGAAGATTACTATCGACTGGATCCTCATTGACAACTAGGTCACAAGCGCTTTCATTGCCTCCACTGGGCGTGTGCTTTACCAAGAGAGAATAGTTTCCATACTCGCCAAATTTGTATTCTAGCCTACAAAGATGAGATAAATTAGACCAACGGTTAGATTAGGAAATCAAGAATCAGATTTTGTTAATGTCATAAAGGCAGAATGAAAGGTGTTCCTGGACAGTCCAGAAAAGATAAGTAAAAATGTTTTAAAGCTAAAAACCAAAAGGGAAAAAAAGTAGAGATCAATCACAGCTGTCACACACCTGCAGACTTCCTTCTTTTCCAGGGTGTCATTCACCTGCAGGATGGATCCGTGCTGAGTGCTGACAGACACAGCTGCAGTGCTGGGCTTCCCAGATTTTCTACTCTGAGAGACATTTACCAGAACCTGGAACAAGCACTTTAAATAAAAGCACAACAAATAAGCAGTTAGAGGCTGTACCTTCGCTTGTGGGAGGACATAAATATCTAACTGAAGATTCTAACATGACTTTTCCTTGATCCTTACTAAAAGTATGAATTTCAGTAATTGAGACAAAATTCACCTATTTTTATATCAAAAAATGACTTTCTCTATGGAACTATAAATCTTCACAGGTAAATTTTTAACAAATAAATAGATCATATATTAAATCTAAATATCCCGTACGATTAACAAATGAGTTTCCATGATTCTACCTAGTTTGCACATTTCTATTATTTGGTAGCTACATGATACTTCATTGGATACTATCGCTGAAGTATTGAGGGTGATTTCAAAGATTTTGTGTTTTATCTTTTTATTGTTTTGTGATAAAAATTATATTGTGTTAAAAGCTTTACAAATTGACTGGGTGCAGTGGCTCACACCTGTAATCCTAGCACTATGGGAGGCTGAGGCAAATGAACCACTTGAGCTTAGGAGTTCAAGACTAGCCTAAGCAAGAACAAGACTCCATGTCTGCTAAAAAACAGAAAACCTAGCCACAAATTGTGGTAGGTGCTTGTATTCCCTCCCAGCTACTCGGAAGGCTTCAGCAGGAAGACTGCTTGAGCCCAGAGTTTGAGGTTACTGTGAACCAGGCTAAGACCACACTCTAGCCAGTGTGGCAGAGACTCTGTCTCCAAAATTATATATATGCATTTTTTTCTCATTAGTCTTACCAAAATTTTTAAATCATTTGTCTACTAGATAATTATATCACAGCATTAAGATTACATTTTAAATCAGTGGATTAAAAATTCTATAATTTTGATATTTTATTCCTATAGGGTGAACCGTTAGATACCAAGTTCCCTGAGGACAATCTTAGAAATATGTCCTCATATACTGTAATATTAAACTTTTAATTAAATTGCAGTGATTCCTTTACATCTTGTTGTTAATTACAAGTTTTTATATTTGTACATAGTCATACTAATCTAGCTTATATCTTATGTTGCTCATCAATTCAAAAAACACAGCTGCTGGGTGTGGTGGCTCATGCCTGTAATCATACCACTCTGGGAGGCTGAGGCAGGTGGATTGCCCTGAGCGCACAGGTTCGAGACCAGCCTGAGCAAAAGTGAGACCCCGTAGCAGGGTGTTGTGGCAGGTGTCTATAGTCCCAGCTACTTGGGAGGCTGAGGCAAGGGAATCACTTGAGCCTAAGAGTTTGAGATTGCTGTCAGCTATGATGCCACCACACTCTACTCAGGGTGACAAAGTGAGACTCTGTCTCAAAAAAAAAAAAAGGTACTTTGCTAACAGAGTGGCTGAATGGATTAAAAAATAAGACCCAACTATTTGCTGTCTGCAGGAGACTCACTTCACCTGCAAGGACACTCAGGGATTGAAAGTAAAGGGATGGAAGAAGATAATCCATGCAAATGGAAAGGAGTAGATCTACTAATACCACATAAAATAAGCCAAAAACTGTAACAAAAGACAAAGGCCATTATGTAATGATAATGGGATCAATATTCCATGAAAACTAACAATAATAAATTTATACACAACCAACACTAGAGCACCTAAATATATAAACAACTTTTTTTTTTTCTAAGACACAATCTCTGTCACCCTGGGCAGAGTGTCTTCATGTCAGCCTAGCTCATAGCAACCTCAATCTCTTGGGCTCAGGTGATGCATCTACCTCAGCCTCCCAAGTAGCTGGAACTACAAGCACCCACCACAGAACCCAGCTTTTCCCCCTATTTTTAGTAGAGATGGAGTCTCACTCATGCTCAGGTTGGTCTCAAACTCCTGAGTTCAAGCAATCCACCTGCCTGTGCCTTCCAGAGCGTTAGGATTACAGGCATGAGCCACTGAGCCTGACCTAAAGCAACTTTTAATAGCACTAAGGCTCACATCAAACAAGTCCCAAAGTAAAGAAAATTGTGAGTCTGAACACACCTGGTAACAGCATTCAGATTTCCAGTAGACAGTCAGGTGTCTCTCAAGTTCGTTATGGATGAGAAGCAAAGCATGATCCATCTTCAGCTCCACAGGCCTTTTTTTGTCTAAATCTGGTAAAGATTAGGAAGAAAATTAAAAAAAAAAAAAAAGCACACACAGTAAAGCAAGGCACCTGGAAGATGTATTATAGACCAACTGCACTGTGCCGGCAGGCTTCACAGAAGTGCTTTTAAAGACCTGCACTCAGGGGTTCCTAGGGTCTCCCATGTGTTACTTTGTGCATGTCTGCACAGATACACGTGCACAGACAGGTCCCTTTTTGCACCGACACCTCTATTACAAACAAGCATTCAGTCAACACCATTCACATCCAGTGTGTAAAAAGGACTGCGGAAGGAAATCACATTCATCAAGGGCTAAGATGTGGGATGCACTGAATTTAGTAGATCCAGTGTAACGGCAGTGGTTTCTGACCAGGCGTGGTGGCCCAGGCTAGAGTGCTGGGGCATCAGCCTAGCTCACAGAAACCTCAAACTCTTGGGTTCATGTGATCCTCCTCCCTCAGCCTCCTGAGTAGCTGGGACTACAGGTGTCGGCCACAACACCTAGCTAGTTTATGCTATTTTTAGTAGAGACATGGTCTCGAGCTTGCTCAGGCTGGTCATGAACTCCTGAGCTCAAGGGATCCACCACCTTTGCCTCCCAGAGTACTGGGATTACAGATGTGAGCCACTACCCCCACCCTACCTGAGTATTTTTAAAAGTTGTTTTCTTTTTTCATTTAACCATATTTCTAATTTCTCCTTATGTCCCATTTCTTTTTATCATAAGAAATGATGGTATGCTATATCCATGTGAAAATTATGTTCTTTTGACATAATTGGGTTTTTTTGACATAATTCTTTAAGAATGAACTGCCAGGAGTAAAATGTTTAATCAAAAATAGCCTTTTTAACAGCTGCCTCTATGTAGAGGCATTATTTTTAAAATTTCTCCCAACGACAAAAAACCTCCAAAGGGATTCTAACATGCAGCAAGGGTGCAGATCGCAGATAGAGAATTAAAGTATAAGCAGATTTCCACACTTTTCTTTGTAGTTTTTTGCATTATTTGACTATACTTTTTAAAAAATGAGGCTGTAATTACTGGCCATATACGTAATTACTGGCTCAAAGATGACCCCAAATTTGAGTGTGGTATTTGGCTTCAAGAAAAAGCTGTCAACTTCCCGCACTGCCGACCTGTCAGCTCCCAGGGTGACACCAGGTAGCACCACAGACAGAAACACCACTCCCTTCTTCCTCCTCCTGTCTACACTGTCTGGTAAGCAACTAACCCAAATGAAGTCACCTTTCACCAGTGCAGGGATGAAGAGCTGCCTGCATTTGTATCCCTTTATTTCCTTTCCAATATTTAATTTCTGGATCTAGCTCTGGTCTGACTTATCTTTGCTGGGCATATTTTTAAAGGCATGTTCTACCTAAATTTTTTTTAAGTAAATGTTGGCCCTCAAATCACATGAAGATGAAGTTCTTAAAAGGAATCTGTCTGGCTCCACATTAGCTCCAGGTGGCAGGGAAAGCCTGGCTGTCCCCTTAACCAGCTTCCTGAAAGTTCTGGGGGTGGGACAATTAAGAATGCTAGTAAATTCTCCCTATTTACAAACCACTTTTTTGCTAAGTATCATTAATACCCGGTGCTAAAATGCAAAGACAAACAGTTGGGGGGCTCTGTCCCTGACAAACTGACTGGGCAGATTTCCTGATCTTTGGGGGACGGTTTATCTATAAACGGGGGGGGTGGGGGAGTGTAGGGAGATTGAGGTTCGGATGGAGCAGGCAGCCAAAAAATGTAATCAGTTGAGATGTTTTTCCAAAATTCAGTGTCTTCCTCCTACAAAATTGTGTTTGGGGAAGTGGGACAGTATGAACTTAACACACAGACACCAATCTCTATATCCTGACGGAATGGGAGAGAGGTGGAGAGAGGCAGGTGACTCTCACATTCCCACGTGATACTCTCCCCAAACGCTGACCCAACGGGATATGGGCACCTGACCGACCCCACAGAACCAGACCAAACCACATTTCGGCCTTGTGAAAATGATCTCCGAGGACCCTGGGGATCCTCCTTCCAAGGGTTTAGAACGAGGTCCTAGAATTTGCATTTTTCACCATTTCCCCTGGTGAGTTCGGAGACCAAGCCAGCGAGGGAATCGCTAAGTCGAGCCGCACGCCTCTCCAGCCAACCGCGGGGACAATCACGCTGGGGCAAAAACGCCCACAGCTCTGTGGCCGTGACTGTGCTGGGCTCCAGCTCACACGGCCTCCGGGGCCCCTCCCGCACCGTGAAAGTAAAATTAGCCTAAAGGAGGTTCGGGGGAAGGTTCGCTCGAGACTGAACTTCAGTCCAACGCCCATCTTCCGCAGCCTTCCACTGGGTTTTCACGTCGGTCGTTTACTCAGGAGTCTAATCCAGGCGCAGGAGGGAAAACGCCCATCTCTGACTCGGGGTTCCGAGCTGGGCGCCCCGGGACTCCAGCGGCCCTGCGGGGCGGCGTTCCCACATCCTCCGGGATTCTCCACATCCGGGTATCACTACAGCCAAGGGAAGGGCCTTCGGGGAAAGGACCTCATTTTCGTAACAGCCCCCCCCCCCACCACAGTACGCTGGAAGGGGACGGATGTCAACAATCGGCTGCGTGTCTGTGGAGCACCAGGTTTGCGGATCAAAGGACTTCTGCTATTTACACAAACGTCACCAGAAGACGCCCTCGGCCGTCCCGCCGTCTCGTGGCCCGTGGGCGGGCGGGGGCGCGAGGCCACCCAGACCAGGCCCTCGACCAGCCGAGCACTCGCCACGCGCCTCCCGCTGGCTGGCGTCGCGGTGGGTGGGGTCGGACGCTGAGGCCCGGCTCCTCTCCGCACCGCCATCCCGCCCGGCTCCGCGAAGCCACCGGCCGCGGGGCTCCAGACAGCCAGCAGGGGCAGAAACCGGCTCCCGGACTGCCGTGCCTCCGCGCACGCCCCCGCCGCGCCCCGAGCTCGCCGTGCCCCGCGGGACGGGTGCGGCCGGGGCAGACGCAGGGTGGCGCGCACTCACCTCGCGGGGGCGCGGCCTCGGCGCCGCGGTCCAGGGAGCCGCCGGGGACCAGCAACGTGGCGCCCAGGACCGAAGCCGCCAGCAGCAACGCGGCCAGCACCCAGCCGCTGCCGCCCGCCCGGTGCATGTCGGCCCTCACCGCTGCCCCCGGCCGCCGCTCCCGCCCGGGCGAGCCCTGGGCCGCTGTTCCCTCGCCGCCGCGCTCCGCCCCGCGCTTCCTAGCGGCGGACGACCGCGCGCTCGTCATCGCCCCCCGGCTGCCGTCACGACCGCGCAGTCAGCGCCGGGGCGGGGCTCTCGCGAGCCTGGGGCGGGGCTAGGGGCGGGGCTAGTCTAGGCCCTGCCCTGGGGAACTTGCCGAGAGAACAGCCGAGATTCGGTGTCCGGTGTAGTGTCTGTGCTCGGGAAGAGAAGCCTCCGGAAGAGAGGCATCCCGCAGGCCTGCAGGCTTTGCTCCCCAGGCCCTCCACACCTCCCGGAGCAACATTCTGCCAAATCCCAGTTATTCGTCACCCATACGGGTGTTGGCGCCCTTACCTCTGGGCAATGCCACGGTAAGCAAGAGCCCCGGCGCCCAGAGGGAGACGCCTGAACAGCCACCGCGTGGGACCACCACTCGGAAGAGCCCCTTGAGAACGTCTGAAGCAGCTCAGGGCGCGCAGGCACCGAGGGCTCAGCAGATCCAGGCCTGGCACACGTCCAAGTGCACGAGGCGCGCTGTATACTTGCTGCAGAGTTTATAGTCGCGAACACTGTAAATAGTCTGAACGTCCATCCGTGGGAAAATAGGCAAGTTGTGATTCGCGACAGAGCGGCGGAATTGCTCTTCTAGGGCCTCACGTATCCACTTGGATGAGTCTCAAGTCACAGAATACCTTTGTAATAATTTATATACCGTGTATAGCCAAGCAAAACACCACCACGTTTAGGAATATGTACATATGGAAAAAGTATAAAGACACAGGGAAAGATAAACACGAAGTTCAAGGACGGCTGAGAAGTGAAACAGCAGAACTTTGAGAGCCAGTCCTGAGGTGGCGTCACTGGCCGCGTTTTCTTGCTGGGTGCAAAATACGCGTATGAGTGCACCCTGTAGTATTTTTATACTTGAGCGTTTGAATTATTTGATTTTTTAATTTCAGAATAATGAGGCTACGAGTGATTAGGTTACATTGTTTGCGTTTACTGGGTAAAGTTCAAGTTGTAGTTGAGCCCACCCTCACATTATG